>JAXCEF010000162.1:0-108438 GCA_037178605.1 Colletotrichum euphorbiae
GATCCTTTTCCGCTCCTCATGACCTCGAACCCCCCTCCGATTCCTGCCTGGAATAAACCAAAGCGACCGAATATCTACACCAAATACGATCCCCCCCCCGCCCCCCTCCCCTTCTCTCTACTCCTGCCGACTCATCGACGCCGGCGACATGGACAACCCCAAGGACCGCGCCGGCGCGAGCTCACCCGAGCTCGACATCCGGGATGCGGCGGACGACGAACTGCTCGCTCTTAAGGAGAAGCAGCTAATTCGAAAGCTAGATGCCCGCATCATTCCTTTGGTGATGTTGCTGTACCTGTTGAGTTTCCTGGATCGGTGAGTCGGTCCCCTTGATGATGTCCAAGTCCGTTCCTGACGTTATGGAGTGTCAACATCGGCAACGCCCGCCTTTACGGCCTTGAAGAAGACCTCGGCCTGGAAGGAAACCAATTCCAGGTCGCTGTATCCATTCTCTTCGTGACATACATCATCTTCGAGGTTCCCTCGAACCTGGTTCTCAAACTCTTCACCCCCCGCCGATGGATCGCCTTCATAACCGTCTCATGGGGCATCATCGCTACGCTCACCGGCCTCGTGGAGTCTTACGGCTCGCTGATCGCATGTCGACTTCTCCTGGTACGCGCTTCCACCATCCTGCGATTGATGAGTTCTGCTCTGATGACTGGCTTTTTTTTATGTCCAAACTAATTGTGATGCAATAAGGGCGCGGTCGAAGCCGGGCTGTTCCCGGGCCTGACCGTGTATCTCACCTTCTTCTACGGCAAGCACGAGCTGGCTCTCCGGGTGGGCTACCTCTTCGTCAGCGCCGCCATCGCCGGCGGCCTGGGGGGTCTCCTCGCCTACGGCATCGGCCACATGGGGGGCGTCGCGGGCCTGGGCGGATGGCGCTGGATCCTGATCATCGAGGGCCTGCCCACGGTCGTCCTGGGCGTCGCCACCTTCTTCCTGCTGCCCAACGACGCGGCCAGCGCGTCCTTCCTGGACGAGGAGGAGAAGGCGCTGATGATCTCGCGGAGGAGACACGAGTACGGCAGCACGAGCAGCGCGCAGGAGTTCAGCCGCGAGGACATGTGGAAAGCGTTCAAGGACTGGAAGGTCTGGGTCTTCTGCGTCGCGCAGTTCGGGGTGGACACGATGCTTTACGGTGAGCGAGCTCGTGACAATTTTTTTTTCTTTTTTTTTCAAAAAAAAAAAAGGTCGACGGGTTTTCTTCGGGGCCATGGCTAACGGACGAGATCGGGCAGGCTTCTCGACGTTTTTGCCGACCATCATCAACGGCCTCGGAACATGGACAGTTGCGCAGGTGCAGCTGCTGACTGTGCCGTGTTACTTCGTCGGAGTCGTCGTCTACATGTCCATGGCTTTCCTTTCGGATCGCACGCAGCGCCGGGGGCTGTTCTGTGTCCTCTTTGGGGCTGTCAGTGTCGTCGGCTACGCGATTCTCGTCTCGAACACGTCGTCGGGCGTGCACTACTTTGGGTGCTTCCTCGTGGCGGCGGGGCTTTACGTCGTCGTCGGGTTGCCCTTGGCCTGGGTGAGTGAACTTGATAACCCCTCGATGGGTGGGGGGTGGTGGGCGGGCTGACGTGATGCGACAGTTGCCGAATAACTCGCCGAGATACGGCAAGAGGACCACCGCCAGCGGTATGCAGTTGACCATCGGAAACTGTTCCGGCGTCATGTCGTCCTTCATCTAGTGAGTGGTTCACCTCCTTCCCAGATCCGCCAGGTAGAAAAAAAGCTGACTGATGGGAACAACAGCCAAGCGGTTGATAAGCCCAGATACATCCGAGGCCATGCGGTGACGCTGAGCATGGTTGGCATGGGCACTTGCCTGTACGGCTTCATGTGGTTCTGGTACTGGAGAGCCAACAAGCAGCGCGAGGCAGGTCCTGCGGAGGACAAGTACCGCCATCTTTCTGACGATGAGATGGCCGAGCTGGGGGACGAGAGCCCGAGGTTCCGGTACACCATTTGATGCAGGACTAGACGGGGAAGATACGGCTGCGGCCACGAGAGTTGGAAGACAATTGGAATGGAGCAGATAAAATGAATGATTTCGAACCACAGATACCCACCTACCCCTTATACGAACTTTCAGATCAGGCCGAGCCCCTGTTTTCAACGTGATTGAAGGTAGGCCTTCTCTCTATATGAGTCCTTGAAGCCTTCTGGCGCGTCAAAAAGAGAAGGACAGTAGTGAAAATTGGAAAAATGAAAGGGACGAGACTCGAACTCGCGCGGGTTGCCCCACCAGGAAACAGATGTTAAGCTGACCTTAACCTGGCGCCATAACCAACTCGGCCACCCTTCCGTTAATGATCCAATGGATCCGATTGGTTGATGATGCTACGGTAACCACACAAGGTATCTAGTGCAGTGGATATCAAGTTGATATTGTGTGGATCCTGCTCGTAGTGGAATGCAAGCTCCTGAAAGTCCACTTTCAGTGCGCTGAGATCGACGCGACCTTCTCACGTCAGAGTTGGATCGATCGTTTATCAAGGTCTTGTTCCTTTTTTTTGTCTCGTGTTTGGCTATATCGTTCCAGCAAACTGATAGCAGTGTGTTGTAGCTGGTGGCCGACTCCGTCGTATTTCCCGACGTACAGGTCGCGCCAGCATTCGATTCACTACTTGGAGTTCCCTACGAAGCAACCTCCAAACTTTGAAAAAGAGGCTGGTGGGTTCAAATGCGGGGATACGGACTGATACTCCGTGCATCTGCGCAATTTCTTCGACAGTGGCGCAATGTATAGGAAATTCTGGGTAGAATTAGCTTTCTTTGCGGGCATGAAGGGGGATAGAACTTGGTTTAATCTACATGCGATTGTTCGATGATTTTCATGTTAATACTTTTTACGCCTCTGCTGCCTCTGAGACTCCTGCCGTCTGTAACACGAAGAGACCCGTGAAACGAGTTGAGCCACTTCTCCCTTTCGTAATTCCACGGCCAACTGCTGTTCCTTCTCAGTCCAGAAGCCTTCTCCATATCCAACAAGTGACCATTTGTCTTCCGTTTTCACTTCAGCTCTTTGGGTGGTCATATGTTGATGCCAACCGAAGTCGTCATCAAATACGCTAGAAATAACATTGTGTGCTGTCCTAACACGACATCACTAGGGAACTCAAAGGACAGCACGTTGTTTTTAATAATCTCTAATTATTCTGTGGCTGTTAGAGATGCAAGAAGCCTGGAAAAGACGACTCTCTGCTCCAATAGATAAACAAGAAGAGGCTTGCATGTGTCTGTTCTTATGGGTGAGCCTCCTGCCTTGCTTTCTCGATCGTCTCAAGATGCGAGAGAAATTGGCATTGCTCTATGCTCATACAGTCAGCGACAGAGTGACACTCAGACACGCTACAAATCGAAAAGTATCAGCATCGTCGCAAGAACCACGAGCTGACAGCCGATCTGGCGTTTTGGGCTCATGGTATGGTCCCTCTAATTGGCTTGGTAACATGTCCAGACGATATAGAAGCCACCGTTCCCAGAATAGACTGACCAATCTCCCAGAGTGTTAGGTGTGTGTCGTCATCATTATGAGTTTCGGTTTACTCAACTTTATAACCGTGTGGTACGCTGAATCTCACCCTTGATAATAGAACTTCACATCGTAGAACGATCATCGGTCATTACGTCTGGGTTAACGATGCTGTTTTTGCGTATCTTCAACGCCACAGTAACCGCCACGCCTTGAGTCAAATATCTAAGTTCAGTACTTCCACGGCTCCTTGAGCCTCGAGTCGTAGTCCCAGAGCAACCAAGCAGGTACGACATGCGTTCGCTGTGGAGCTCAATCCCCCGTGAACCAAGGAAACGGGACACCCTGTTAATGGCTGGCGTTTCTTGTTTTGGAAACAAACTCCGAAAGCTACCTCCACTTATTCGGACCTATGTATATCTTTCCGCTCCTTTCGTATAGATCTACTAACTGCCTAATACCTCGAGAACATGGCCAAACGTTAAACTCTTCGGCAGAAAAAAATCCAGAATGGCAACGGAATTCAAGCCATTTTCCAGGTTTCCACCCGAGATACGGCTTCAGATATGGGAGCAAACTGTGCGCCCAAGCCCAGGGGCCCATTTTCTTTCGTTTCGAAGATTCCTCGACGGCAGGCCAGAGCCTGAAAGGAATGGGAAAAGTCTAGGACCTCGCATCTTTGGAAGATACCTCGCGATAGCCCAGACTGCGAACCACCGTCAGCGCGACGCTTCGAGTTACCTTATAGACGCGGGCCTATGGACAGCAAACAGAGAGTCGCGCTCTGTTGTGCAGAAACACTATGGCGCGATATTCCCCCGAGGGCCTGACCAGCTCGACTTCCCAATTTTCAAGATCGACCGGAAAGGGTTCAGAGCGTCTGCGCACCAATTCATCTCGCCACAAGACCTCATCTGCGTTCAGGTCGGCATGAAAGAGAAGCTGAACGTGCACGCAGCCCTCACCGACCTCGGGCTACCTCTCCTGGGTCGTGGGGACGGGGGCAAGCTCCAGGTAGCTATGGACTTCAATCGCGAGTGGGCTTCGAATTTGAAGGACTCCATCGACCGTTTGAAGCGTGAGCCGGGTCCTCGGGGTTGCTTCATCTCCCTCGTCGAGCTCATTTTTCGCGGTGTTCTCGAGGCTGATCTGTATCTAATCGACGGTCGAGCGCGCCTCAAACCAGATGCGGAGGTACAAGGAGTTTTCTACGCCAACGGATTGAAGTATCTTCAAGTCAAGCCGGAGGATCTCGCTCGAAAGAGGTCGGAAACCTCTTTCACAGTCTTCTTCGTGGTAGTCTCGATTCGGATATTGCGCGAATGGGGGTTACAGAACCATGGCGGCTTCTCTGTAAGCAGACACACGAGTATCCTCATACCCACACCAATTTGAAAGCGATCTTGCCTTTCGGGTGGCAGAGTTCCAGTAGCTGCTCGGCCTGGCGCACATCAATGTCTCGAGGTTGCGTGTCGGCGCCGACGAAGACTTCTCATATGTTAGATTTCTCGGTAGGACGTTAGCAGTGGAGCAAGTAATTAAAGAGAGATAAAAAAGGTGCTAAAGCAGTCGATTACTACGCAATAGTTCCAGCAAGACACAGTTCTGCAGAAGCGTTTTGTCATACACTCAATCACCTATTATACTGCCAAAAAGTCTACTCGAGTGCGATTGAAGTTTGCATCTTGTGAAAAGAGGTGATGTGAAATTCGTTTGTGTGAATCTGATCGAGGTGAGGTGGCTGCTTCAACTGCCACTCTCAAGAACATCCCAAACCAACTCCCCATGCTTCACGTGCGCACCGACAGTCAACTGAGCACCAGTCTTTAGCAAAACTTCACATGGCAGAGCCGTCTCACCACCAATCCTGGCAGTCCTCTTCCAACCCTCACTCTCTTTCCACTCCCATCTCTCCGCTGACACCTCCTCCCCGATCCTAGAGATACCCTGGCAATACCTGCCCAGCCAAACAACCATGCCCCTAGCTTTGCTCGGCGCATCCTCGAACATGAGAACAACACACTCGGGGGCAGCCGATGGATCGCCAGGTTTGACGGAGGCGGGCTCCGGGTCGACATCCCTCCAGAGCTCCTCATAGTCACACTCCTGCCCGGTGGCGGGGTTCACCATCCGACCCTTCTCCAGGGTGAGGTCGCTGCCTTCCCGGGGATACATGTCACCCTCGTCGCCAGCCTTTTCGGGCTCGGTCGTGCGCGAGTCGATCCAATGGTCCCATCGCGAGTGACGAACCTCACCGCCTTTGCCGTCGGGAATGAGAGACGACAAGGAAGTACCGGCGATGCCCCATTCCAAGCGCTCGATGCCGTGAGACTCTGCGACAGCGGTTGGGTTAACCAGACGAACCTCGATGCGAAATGCAACCGTCGTATTCACGAAGAGTTCGCCTGGTAAATAACTGCAGGGGGGAAACTGCTGGGGGAGCACTCCGGAGCAAGGCATGATGAACTTACCTCCCGCGCCCTTCGCAGTCGGCCCCGATTTCAGAATGCGGAGATCGACGAATCGCCGCTGCGGGGACGTGAGCACGATTGTGGACGTTGGCTCGCTGGCATCGTCGGGTACCCAACGAATGTGTTCGCGGAATGAGATGCTGCCCATCCTAGCTTGCACCTGATATGCTGTCTGGTGCAATGTGCAATGTGAGTCAAAAGGTAGTGTGAGTGCCATGAAGTGGGCGGGGTTTTGCGTGAGGAGTCGAGTCGCACCTGGCGTGCGGCATCCAGCAAATCGGCCGAGTACTGCGTGGTCCACATTAATCCGGCTCAAGACTCACGCCGTCGTGTCCCTCCCCGAACCGGCCGATCTGCGTTGCCGCCCACGCCGCGTCTCATTAATTTACATTCTCTATGTGAAATCTACTTCTAAGTCTATAAGGTACCCTCTGAAACTTCGCATCCCAAAAAACCGGGGGGGGGGGGGGGGGGGGAAGAATGTTACACACTCTCTCACCTCTAGCCTTCTTCTCATGCCTTCTCAAGCCGCTCGACAACCTCGACAAGTCCCTTCACCCTATCCTCACATTCTTGTTTGCTCTTCTCCTGCGCCTCGTACGTCTCGCGAAATCTATCAACCATGAAGGGTTTCAGCGCCGTGCGCTTGGCGGTCCTGTAATCGTACACGACAATGTCCTCGAAGCAGCGCGCCGCGGGCCGGCGGTGGCGCTCGGAGATCAGAAGAGCTTCGAGGAGGAAAAAGTCTGATCCGTATGTCGGTTTGGAGGCGAGTCTGTGAAGAACCGTGACCTTGTCCGGGTAGGCCATGGGCTGCACGGGAGTATTGGATTCAGCCGACACATTCTCCGATGCTAAACTGAGGCTGCGAAAGCTTCAAAAGGAGAAGGGGGGGGCCCGCGCGCGGCAGAGAGATAGTCGAGACTCATCATGGGCGGGATGTGATGACTTACAAACTTATAATCTGTCTTGATACTTCTCATAATCAGCCCGATGCTCTTGGGCGTCATGAGCCCGGCCCAATGCTCCTCGTTCTCCGGGTCCACGTTCGTCGCGAAGTTGCGCAACCAATTCACGCGTGCCGATTCGGCGTACTTGTTGTACACGACATTGTTGACGTGTCCTGCTTGCGGTCAGATTCATCTTCCTGGGTGCTGTGCGCGACATCAGTTGGTGATATACCCTGACACGCCGTGTTAGTCAATTTCTTTTTTTCAACAACGAGGCCTCCGCGTAAGAGAACTCACCATTGCATCCTGTGACCTCACCGTCAGAAACATCAGTCCATCTCATAATGCTTCAGGGTTAAGGAACTATACCATGTCACCCCATGTTACGGTATGCTTGTCCAAGCCCCTCCACCCAGGTCCGGTGAGGAACCCCTCACGCCCGGCGAGCAGCTCCAGCCACTGCCCGTTGACGGTCTCTTTCAGAGCCTCGAGTTCTTCCTTTTTCTCTCCCCCGAGTTTGAGACTCGCACATCGCTTGATGCGCGCCTGCAGCTCGGAGAGCCATCGCGGGTTGGGCGCCCCGTTGCCGTTGCCGTTGCCGTTGCCGTTGCCGTTCTCGGCAGCCAGACGGCGCGCCGTGGTGGCGAATGCGCGGCGGGAAGCGGGAGCTTGCGAGAGAGGCCCGCGGAATGCGGAGAATGCAGCGCGCATTTTTAAAAGAAGCCTTACCCAAAAGATTTTTTTTGGCTCGGTCTATACACGAAATGAGTTGGACGAGTAGACTAAGCGCCAAAGAATGAGACAAGTAAGAGGACTAGCGGCAAGCTGGTGAGAATTTTTGACAAAATGCTGAGCGAGGAGAATGATGGAGCAACGAGGAAACTCGGTTTCCATCGGCACCGATCGTGGGCTGGGTGGGACTGCCGCCGTTAGGAAAAGGTACCTGACGAAGTACAGTCGTGACCCCTGTAAACGCATTGCCCAACAATTGTTTACCGACTACTAAATGCATACAGATAACGTGCCCGTATTATTTTATATAGGCTGAACATAACATTTTGCATATTTGTGTATTATATATTACTATGTATCTATCTAAAGTGAGGGGTTAGGATAGGGGTTTTCAGCTATAATATGGAGCATTAACAAGGGGGTAGGTAGGGGCCTGGAGGTTACTCTGCGGCCTGCTACCCGCCCGCACGCCGCATTCCTACTGCCCGCCCGCACTCCTACCAATTACTACTACTTTTTAAGGCTATTATAATAATTATATCTATAGCTTTTTAACATTTTTGTTATCTTTGAAATTAGGAGTTTTTGCGTACACTATTAGATTCCAATATATATAGCAAGCAGTATGAGCGGAAGATTGAAATTAAGTAAATCGCGATTATATGCAGTTTTCCCTCAAAATGCATGCGGTTTGGGTGCCCGACTCTGATGCAATCACAGGGGTCACGACTGTACCTACCTACCTGTATCTGTCGGCTCGGTTAGTTCTTTTCGCGCGCCCTTCTGTCGGTTCGCAAGGCGCGTGGGGGGGCCCTGTCTGGTCGGAGCAAGGGTCCTGACCCTCAAGGCTACAAGAGCTGCCAACTCGTCTGCACCAGCATCTCACCAAGCGGGGCCTTAGCCCTGTTCCTCCCCTTGGTGTAGTTGGTTCATCACGTTCGACTGTAATGGTTACATTGTCATCGAAAGGTCTCTAGTTCGATTCTGGAAGGGGAGAACCGCTTATTTTGGGGTAATTTCTACTTTCTCCTTTTTTGTCTTATCTGCGCGAGCGTTGATTGGGAAGTTCCTGTAGCATAACTAACCACGACGCTGGTGATCTACTAAACCCTGATTGTAGATGGACTCAATTTCGCATTCATCTATAACTCTATGAGCTACCCGTAATTGATTAGAAGTGGCAATACTGCTGATGCAGTACTCATGTCAGCTACGACCAAGTGATTCAACCATGATTATGTATGTGACGTTGATTCAATCATGTGTCTTCACTATCAGTAGGTAGCTTGCTTTCGCACCGAAACCTCACCGACTACTCAGGCTGCAGATTTCTCGGTCTGCAGCCCAACGGTCGGTCAAGCTAAGAAGAAAAGTCACCGGATGCTTGTCTTGTGGGACACACACTTGTTGCAGTGAGTGTATGGGCCCGCGCCGCGGGGGGAAACCAACCACGCCTTGCCGGAGCTGCGAGCTGGTCATAGCTCCAAGGACCCACCTTCCGGATCTGGGAGGCAGGCGACCAAGAGGGAACGACCCAACAGAACGCGCGCGTCTGAAGCAGGAGGGAAAAAAGGGTTGACGCCGAGGAACGACATCACTTTGGGGTCTCGGGAAGAGAGTCTGATATGTGGAACCGACTGGGGAATCGAAAGAATTGGGTATGATATTTTATTATACTTGATCTATGTATTTCTCGCTGAGGGGGCTGAGCGATGTAGGCACGAGTCACAATGAGACTACCCCTCGGGCCCGCCGCCGTCTCTGCGGTTATGGAATCTCTGCCAAGAGCACACGTCTTCGAAGGCAGTGGGAGCTCTAGGAAAAATGAAAATGGCATGATTCAGTCCCCGGTCGTTCACAGCTGTTTGGTCGTCAAGTTGAAGGGAGGCGATGAACGCGATCGAAAGTTAGGTCTGTCAGGGCCCGAGTTCCCCCATGCGGCTGCGATTTTGCGTCGCGGAGGATGGCGGATTGGCCTAGCATGATATCAACAATGACATGCCGTTTTCTGTTCCAAGACAACAAGTCGTATCTTTTAATTGACTTGCATTTGATAAGATGCTTTGCGATCGTTGTTAGTCGTGATGTTGCGAGCTGGTGACGAGGGCGCAGCAGGCAGTCTGACGTGCCTTCCTGAGCCCCCCTTTTTCGCTTCGCTTGCTTGACCCGCGACCTCGCGGGGTGCCCGAGTGCATCTTACGACGAGGGCAAGTCCATTGAACTTGAGTTTCCGGCTTGAGGTTCTCAGAGTCATGGCGATATCAAGACTCGGGAGAGGGTTCCGTGTTGTGGGCTGTTCAATATGACGAGCACTTGTCGGCAAGGGTAGAGAAGGGACGGTGACTGGACACACGTGTTCTCCTCCACATTGGGTACGCATGCGTTGAACTTGCGCCGGCGTTTGAGAACCACAACGTAAGTTTAAAGCATCAGAATTCGGCATATTCAAACTCCTAGGGTTTATGAGTATTATGATGGGAATTCCGTTCGCCCAGACGGGGTATGTGGTGGTGGACGTCGCTGTTTTTGTTGAAAGGTGGTGAAGTGCGAATAGCTTCCATTGCACTACTTCGTGGTCATAACTTCACAAGAGTATTTTAGACCCCAGCAACGCATCTGCAACTTCCCAAACGCTGCCAGACGAAAATTCTCGTAGTTTCCGACCAAATACCGAATTGCCAGAAGATACTGAGCAAAATGTGGTCATAGGCCGCGTGTGCACTTCTGAGTCGAAACTTCATCGGTCGCGCGACGCGAGCCCGGCTGGTAAGAGGGGCGGCACTCGCGATACTTGGTGTAAGTCAAATCAAGCAGGAAAAATGGAGTAAATTCACGAAAAATATCCCCGACCAGATCGTCGACCGAGACGATGGACCAGTGCATTTTTTAGATGGGAAATCGCGTGCAGTTGGTAGTTGAGGGATGGTGGTGCAATGTGTGCGGATAGCTTCAATTCGGGCCATGGCGCGACCGATTCACGGGCAGAACGGCCGGTCGGAGCAGAGGGCGCGATATTCGCGCCGCAACGCGTTGCAACTCGGACGAAAATTACATCAGGCGACGGAGAAAAATTCGAGCAAGATAATGAGGGTGTCAGATTGAGATGAAACCGGAAATGCGAGGTGGGAGGCCGAATGCGACGAGCGGCATCAGGGGACGGGATGGAGCGATGAAGCGGTGAAAATGGGCAACTCGGCGAAGGAAAGGCGTTGGGTTGCGAGGAAAGTTGGGGCCGGGCCGGAGTGAGATGCAACGGAGGATGCAGAGCTCGAAAACGCGATGGATGCAAGCGATGAGTCATTTCACGTAATGGTGGGTGAGCGAGAGCGAAAAAGAAGCAAAGGAAGGAAGAGAGAGAAGAGAAGCAAAGCGGTGGTTGAGGTGGGCGATGAGAATGAGTTGGGTGGGAATGGCGAAGGTGCCGGATCAGACAGGACTGGACGGCAGAGGCAGGCCGCAACTCAGGCGGAGGCGGAGACGGAGGGAGAGTGAGCAAGGACACGAACAGGAACTAGGAAGGAGCTTTGGAGAAATACTGGCCAATAAGAAAAATCGACGACGGGAAGAAAGAGCGTTTATTCTCAATGCGACGAAGGGAAAGGACGGGAAATGGGAAAGGTACTTGGTAGTTGTATCTTTGGCGCGGCGTGGAAAGAGGGAAAGTGCGTGTAGCAGTTGTGATAGAGGAGGAAGGAACTGGCCACTGGGACCACCTTACCGGGAAGGCAGGAAACACAGAGAGCCAAGCACTCAAGAGTCAAGCGCACCTGGACCTCAACACCACCAGCACCTGCACCAGCACCTGCAGTGTACTTAGAAAATAACAATAGATAGAGAAAGATATATTCGTATTAATCTAGAAGATTATCTATAGTTTCTAAACAGCACAGCACCAACTTCAGTGTCACTGATCTTGGGTGTGATCTAGGGTCCAGCGGAGAAGGGGTGAAGAGGGGGGGGGATGGTGTTTGCGTTTGTTTGGCGGGAACGAGGCCGCGGCAGTGGCCCCCGGGGAGGAGCCGTGGAAAAGCACCAGAAAACGATGAAATAGATGAAGGACCCTGGGTCGAACCATCCTGCCCTCGTTTTTACAGGGAGCTGTGGCTACGGAAGGGGGGTAGAGAGGAGGGGCGAGGGGTTCCGTCCAGGGTGTTACAGCAGAGACGACAGAAGCTTCAGGAGCTTCATGCGACGCGTCCAGAGCTTGGGGTTGGTCGTCTGGTGTGCTGTTTCCTGGAGATCTGCCGTGTATGGGGAAAGACAAAACGTTCATTCATTCATGAGGCATTGAGATTTTTTTGTGCGAGTTAAGGTATTGAGTCTACCTATGGACCGATAATAAAGATGTGGCAGGAGCAGATGGAGAGGCAAAGTCTCGCACAACTGCGCCTGCTTACCCGGAGAGTTCACACCGCATCTACCTTCATCGTCCCCTTTACTCTAGCTACAAGCCCAGGAAAGAACATCCTTGGTTATCACCAATGCAACAATCTTCATACACTCATAGTGGCTAGAGGAGGAACAGCAGGATATAGACGAATTGTAGGAAAGGAGAAGTGTGAGATTAGGAGACAGGGACGAAGGTGGAGGAGGGAGATGTCGGGTGTAGGGCAGGGAAGGAAAGCACGGAAGCCGGGGCTCTGCCGCAGCTGCTGCCTCTGCTCCAATGCTGGCTGCTGCCCTGCTCCTGCCACTGACGGTAAGGTACCTTGGGGAGCTTGATCCAGATAGAAAGAAACTAAACTGGCTTAAGGAAAGAACCCTACTTGCCTGCGCTTACAGTCTAGAATAAATTCAGACGACTTGCCAATGAGTCTACCTACCCGGGCAGGGACTGGGCAAGTCGGGTAGCTAGCGATGCAGGTGCGGCAGGAGAAGCCCATTGCAATAAGCGCAGGTGCATCTTCTTCTTCCATTCCTGGTGTGAGTGAAATGGTGTTCTTCTTTGGGCTGTCTGTGGTCACTGGTCCAGTCGCTAAAAAAAAAAACCCTCGCGGGCTTATTAGATAGGTGGACTGGGATGAATTGGGGGGAAGCGGAAGGGGTGCACTGGGGGAGCTGTGTGCCCAAGTGGTGTTCCAACTCCCCCCGCTCCCAGACCCAAGACCCAGAGACCCAAGCCAAAAAAACCAAAAGTTACTGATTGCGCACCACGTCCATCTGCCCCCGCCCATTTATAAAAACAAGCCCCCTCCCCTCCACGCACGCGCTCCATCCCCCTTCTCGTTCCCGATCTACTATCTTCTTCTTCAGCTAAAGCCAACGCGTCAATCTTTCTCGACAACCTCGATTCTCGAATTTGTTTATCGACTTCAATCGCCCTTTCGATTGCATCCGCATAACTTGCACCCTTTTACCCAACGCGTAAACACCCAAACAACAAGCACAATGCCTCCCAAGAAAACTGAAGGCGCCGCCGCCGCCACCCCCAAGAAGGCTTCCCACGCCAGCTACCAGGTTTGTCACCCGAACCAACCGGTCTTTTCCAAAGCGCGTTCTTTGCTAACGACTTGCAGGACATGATCACTGATGCTATTGTTGCTGTATGTTTTCCAGCTCCTCTCCCTCCGGCGCAAAGGGTTACGCGACCGGGCATGCGCGGGTCGTTCTGCCATGGGGCTCAGCGTCTCGCACCCTTCGACTCGTGACATCGCCGGCGCTCCACCCGCTGCCGCCTACTATGTGGCCTACCACCATGAAGATCGAGCTTGCTTACTGACGCGCCTATTCTCTTCCAGCTCAAGGAACGCAATGGATCTTCTCGCCAGGCCTTGAAGAAGTACGTCAAGGCCAACAACCAGATCAACGTCGTTTCCGATGCCATGTTCGACTCTCTCTTCAACAAGGCTCTCCGCGTCGGTGTTGAGAAGGGTGTCTTTGAACAACCCAAGGGTATGTCGTTGCGTCTCTTGTTCTCGCTTGCATATATACTGACTTATCTAGGTCCCTCTGGTGGCACCAAGCTCGCCAAGAAGGCTCCTAAGAAGGAGACCAAGGAGCCTAAGGAGAAGAAGGTCGCTGCCCCCAAGAAGGCCGCCGCCGACAAGGAGCCCAAGGAAAAGAAGGCTGCTGCGCCCAAGAAGGCCGCTGCTAAAAAGGAGGTCAAGGAGCCTAAGGAGAAGAAGGCCGCGGCCCCCAAGAAGGTTGCTGCTGAGAAGAAGGAGACTAAGAAGCCCGCTGCCAAGAAGGCTGTACGTCCGCGACAACTTCCCGACCCAGGCACCTTTTACTAACATGACTGCAGGAGAAGGCCGCTGAAAAGGAGAAGCCTGCTGCTCTTTCAAAGACTAAGACCGGCCGTGTCACCAAGGCCGAACCCAAGAAGGCTGTTCCCAAGAAGGAGCCCAAGGAGAAGAAGGCCGTTGCTCCCAAGAAGGCTGCTGCGCCGAAGAAGGCCGCCGCAAAGAAAGAAACCAAGAAGGAGACCAAGGCCGAGGCCCAAGCCGCATCTGCATAGAAGTATTATGGTCGGGTCGGTCCTCGTCAACGACGATGATGAATCTTTCTTCTATCCAACGGCGTTCATGGGAGTATTGTCGATTTCTTGGGACAAATGGTCACATGGGACCGGGAAGGGTGGGTGGTGGGAAACCAACTGGCGGAAAGGGAAAACGCCCATGTTGTTTCTGCGTTATGCACGCGTTGGCTCTGTTTTTACAGTTGACACTTGCAGAGTCTATCTTGTTGGACTCTGGATGATTTGGGAAGAAGGTACAGCATATTGGGATGTGTTTGTGTGTTTTGCACGCGCGCTTTTGTTTTTATTCCAGGGTTTCCACGTAGCGCGTGTTGTTTGAGAAGGTCTTGGCCGTCTCTGGCAGCGATATCCTCACTACTGTAACTATAGCTCACGCGATTATACCAACGAAGAGACTTATTATTGTTCAAACATCTTCTCGATTCACTTCGGATCTGCTAGTTCGCCTCAAGATTTACGAAGCTTAGCTGTGATTTCATGTTCGGCGGTCAATAAGAGATGGGGGCCGAGCGAAACACGCGGTCAGGGAGTAAGAAGCGGCGTGGATGGAGCGGTTGCGATCGTCGCAAGTGGCTCACAGTCTTTCTGTCAGTTGAGAGGCGAAAGGGAACAAGAGGCATTGGTATGATGTTCGCCTAGGTCCGAGCAGACAGATGAAATGAAAAGCAGATGAAAGGGAAGGGGGATTAGAGAGAGAATAGAAAGAAAAAAGAGGGACAACACGGGCGGTCCCACAGGCTGTGACGTGCCGGAGACTGTCGAGGGACTGGGTTTCGGGGTGGAGTCGACGCGGTCTGGCTCCCTCACCTCCATTGTTTACATTTCCCAAGTTCCCCCCCGGGGCGTGGCACGGCCTGGACAAGTCACGTGCCACAGAGGAGTCGATTGAATGACTTGAAATCCTTCGGGCTTATTGTTTCTATTTGAAATACAAGTCGTGCGGTTTTGTTGCTGCCTGTCAGGTTATATCTTGTGTGGTGGTGGTTCTAGAGATTCTGGACATACGTGTGTAGGTTAGTTTTCAGGTTCCCACGTCGTAGGTCTGTGGCCTGACACCCTGAGACTCGAACCACCCGCTGGCCTTATTGGTCGGGAACATTATCGCAACATCGACTCAGTTGAGTAGACGGCACAGACCGCTGGGTGGACACTGGGAGGGACAAAACAGTGGCATCAACGACCCAAGAGTCTGGAAACTCGCCAGTTGCTCACGGCACGGTGCGGTGTATTTTGAACATGGTTTCCGCGGGCTGATTGGATTGTAAGACTTCTTCCCTGCCCTTCACCACCATTACCAAGGCCTGGATCGATGTGATCGTTGGGCATGCAGTGTCGTGCTGTACCTACGGCCACGGCGAGACTTAGGCAAGTCAGTTTGACACGTGCGGCGAGCTGACGGCGCCACACCAGTGGCCGAGTCCCGTCCCATCCACATCGATCATACGGACAATGGCCGTACTGAGAGCCAGGCAATGTCTGTTACGGATGGACGAGCACTCGATCATCTGACTTTTTCTCGACAAGGCGGTTCGTTTTCACGGGACGCGTCGCTGGCGGATCAAGTTGTTGAGTTGCAGATGAGAGTCGATTCGCTGGCAATTTTGAGTCATCCTTGTCTCCATCCTGCCTTAAAATCCGCAGTAGTGAGCCCTCGGTCAATGTTCCCAGTATCCAAACAGCTTTGCAAGCAAGACTGTGAGACAGACAACGGCGAACGGCAAACGGCAAGCCTCAGGTGGCGGCGATGCGGGGAAGGCGTGAAGAATATGCGAGACGAGGCGAGTGGGCGGCTGCGGGCCATGGTATAACGGTGTCAAGTGTCGAGCTCGGAGCCTGGACTGCAGGATTTCACCGCGGCCCAGGTCAATGTGCGCCGTCACACCTCACTCCAAGGCCGGTGATCTGCAGCTCATCAGGCGGTCGAGAGCAGTGCGTGATTGTTCCGTGCTGTGCTGTGATGTGCTGCTGCTCGGTGATTAGGAGATGTGCGGTGGTGCAGGATTGACGTGCAAGGAGTGACGTGGATAGCTAGCCCCGAGCTTGCTTCCCATTGGTGTTCCTGAAACAAACCTTCATATTTGGAGGGGCAGAGGAGAGAGAAAGAGAGAGATCTCGGGTTGAGGGTCGAGGCAGGTATCGAGTACTTGGGGTACTTTGATGGTGGTTTGGGTGCAGACGAGATGACTGACGTATAAGCGCCGACGGGAGTTGGGTGCCGCCGTCTTCTTCTATCTTAGGTTGTTGTCCGGGCCGAAACCTCAGAAGCTGACAGTACAATCCGATCAATGGACTGTCACTGGCTTGACTGTGCAAGGCAATTCCTTCATTGATGCTGGTTTGATTTCCCATCCATGTCTCCTACCGACGTCGAATTACGTGTCGGAATCCCTGTCGTCAATCCGGAACACGACGAGCGAAAGGCGCAGGGGGAAACCGTACAGTTGGTTGGGGGCTGTCGGATTGATTTAGCGAAGGACCAAGGGGGACTCTGGGCCCTGGGGTCCTGTGCGGTGACGATGGAGGGGTCGTGAGGAGGACATGCTAGGATGGAGGCATGATTGATCGTCGATAGAGGAGGGAGCGTGCTTGTCTGTAAGTCACAGCGTGGCCGATGAGAGGCGACATCAGAGGATATTTACTGGTGCAGGAGACAGGACCGGGAGAGATGGTGAAAGTTTGCTGGTAAAGGCGGTACTATGGTAGTAGCGAAGTGCGAGAGAGACAGACACACAGAACCGGTTATGAGGGACAGGAAGTCAACGAGAAACACTGACAACCAAATCGACGCCAATACAGGTAAGAGGCCAGCAGCGGCAGCTAGTGAAGGACGCTAAGGCGCCTTAGTCAAGTACAAGGTCGTTGCTGGCCTCGAGAAGGTATGTTCCTTCCCGTCCGTTTCGGCGTATGTGGGGAAGGAAGGGACGCACTGTCGTCCATCAAGGGAAGGAACAGGAGGGAAGTATCTGCCGAGTAGCGATACAGGGTAAAGCTAGGGTAGGCACTTTCCGCCATGCTTTCTCTCCTAGGTACCTAGCTTCAGTTCCTCCTTCCCCGACGGCAAGGGCAAGCACGAGCGTCTTGCCTAAGGCAAGGTATTGCCTGCCTCAAGCTGAAAAGAAGGCACCTAGTGGCAGCAGCAGCAGCAGCAGCAGCAGCAAGCAGGTACCTTCCCTTCTTCTATTGCGGGTTGACCAAGGTGCAGTAAATCTGGAACGGCAACTGCATTTCTGCAACTGAAGAAACTGGGAACTACAGGCTTGCCAACGACGAGCCGCGAGAGAAGAAAAGAGAAGGATAAGTCGTTCCTGCTTGATCTGCTGGTCGCCGATAAGCAGATACCGATAACTATTGCGACCCTGCGCCTGCCTTATCCGCACTTCTCAACCCCTCCTTCTACAGTACCTTAGCTTAAGGCTCTCTATTCTCTTGTCCCGTCATCCAACCAACTTCCCCTCGGCCTGTCCAATCCCATCTTACGTCGCCCATCGGCCAACCTGATCGCAGGCCACCAACCCGACGACGACGGCCACCATCAACAAGCACTGCCACTACACCACCAATTTCCACCATACCTTACTACCTCACCTCAGCTCAGCGGATACTAGACACTACCCGGAGATTTCCACTTGCCAAATGTTACACCCCGTTGCAGCATCTCTCGTGTTGCTCATTTGGTAAGCAGAACCGCACCTCTATCCCGCCTCGCTCCCGTTGTCGTTATTGCTGTCACCGCCGTTGTCGCTTCTCCCATCATTGTCCCCTTGGTGCTACCTTTACCGAACAAGCCGCCCCTTGCAACCTTTCTGCATCCCAACCGGTTTTTCCGGCCTCCTCAACTGACACCAACCGTCCGCAGTGCCTGAACCCCTCCACTCCCGTCTTGTCGTTGTATTCGATTCTGCTCGCGTCGAGACCTCGGAAACACGTCCTGTCGCTTGATAGCGCCTCTCCTCGGGAGACGACGATGGCGCCTGCCTAATCCTGCCTACTCTCAACAGCTTTGAATACACTCCGCACGAGCCGAACCTCGCCCGACGCAACCATGACATCCGAACACAACCCATTCCGTCGCAAGACTTCCTCGACTTCCTTCTCTTCTACTCCCCAACCCGTCTCCACCTCCGCCTTCCTCGAGTCCATCACATCAGGCATCTCGAAGGACGATGCGCCTCCCGCAGTGCGACCCGCGAAAGCAAAGGTCGTGAAAAGGGTCAGGGTGCTCTCGCCGCCTCCCTCATCTCCGTCCTCGCCCGAGTCCGTACACGGCAGAGGATTTGGACGCCACGACGACAGCAGCGATCACGCCTCGGACGACGATAACCAATTCTCCAAGAGGTTTCCTGAGCTTCCCGACGGCTTGGACGAGGCCGCACCGCTTCGTTTAGCCAATGCAAACCCGAACAGCACTCCCGACAATCCATTTGGCAAAACGTTGCAAAATATCGAAAGTTTGACCGAAGACAAAGCTCCGTCTGGGGGGGCAGGGAGATCACTCGACGTCGACGCGTTCAAAATGTTGCTTCTCACTGGCAAGGCTGGGGCTGGTTCACCCGCTCAGAAGCCCCAGTCGCTCAGCGGCAAAGCTGTCGAGGCGGCACGTTCGTCCGGATCAGATGTATCTTTCGCGGCCGACCCGGATACACCGCGTTCGTCATCGGATATTGCGGACCGTGGTTTTACGCTGGCCTCACCCCCGTCTAAGAGGAAGCCCCCTCCACCGAGCTCAAGACACGGAAGAAAGATCAGCGTTCAAACGCGGCCTCATGTATCTGCTGAAAATGCATCGCCGGTTTCACCATCTGATGTAAATAAGCCTCTTCCTCCGGCTCCCAGCTCACGTGGTGGAGAAGGGACGCAAGACGTTTTTGCCCGAGAAGCCGCTGGCAAGGTCCCCGAGCAGGATTCCCCCACTCCAGGTTCGACGCCAACCCCGGCTCTGCCGGCGTCGGGGAAGAAGCCAACACCAGCCCCGCCACCAAGACGGGGCCATGCGAGGAGCCAATCCCTGACAGCTTCCGCTGGGGTGAACGCTCCGAGCATGCCAGGCTCCGAAACAGACACGCCGCCTCGTTCTTCGTTAGAATCGCAGCGCTCGCGGTCGGAAAGCTTTCGAAGTATCAGTGCTCCCGCACCACCGCCCCCTCGGCGTCCGCATGCGTCGCACCGACAGTCGTTTGGGCTCGCATCCCCTTCTGTTGGTTTTTTCAATGCTTCCGGCTCTGAGGCTGACACACCTGCACCGGAGAGTACTCCTCCAAAGATTTCTCCTCCTCCACCGCCTCCCGCACGGAACACATCAACACGACGGCCACCGAGCGTCAGGAGTATTGACGCTACGAGCAGGAAGATGAGCGGCGGGAAAGAGAGCGCACCGCCGCCGCCGCCACCCCGACAGCGAGGCAGCAGTCGAAGCAGCATGGATGGTCACGGCGGAGGTAGAAGACCTAGCCTGGACAGCACAAGGGGTTTCAGTACCAATGTGCCAGAGGAGTCAGGGGTCGAGGATAGCGCGCAGGATTTTACGGCTGACGCAGGCAAGGGAGCAGATATCCTGGCTGACTTGGACGCGTTGCAACGGGAAGTGGATGCTCTAAGAGCGGCGCAAGGACTGTAGCGAGCATGTTAATGATGCCGCAATAGATGGGTTCGCCATAGAGTCTGCCGCCTAGCGACACTATGCCCTCGTGGAGCAGCTGTTATCTGCCGCAGGGCTTGTACATTTACGGTCAATGGGATGCGACATGAGTAATGGAATGGTTATGATTTCAGTGTCTACCATACTCTCGAGATGCTGCATGAACTGGTTGATGTCTTGGACCGAGTCCGACGCGCAGCAAGTCCTTGGTCAATTTTGAAGCAATTGGTGCGGTTCTGCTGAAATTGCCGTGACCAAAAACGCCGAGACAGTGATGATACGGACAATCTCACGTCGCAGCTGAGAGAAAGCTGTTCAGCTGCACTTTCACCTCTCCTCGTTGCCCGCTGCGGTGAGAGCAATAGATGTTCTGGGGAATCCAGTACGCAGTCCGAATGCTCGGGGACGGGCGCACATGTCTCTATAAAGGCGCAAAGAGTGCCTTGCCGGTCCCGTCGTAGTCAGTCGTCTCCTTTGGACAGTAATTAGTGGACCACTCCGTCGACAACCCACCAATCCGCATCCCCAACAATGTCCTTGTTTTCTTTCTGCCCTCTTTACTAGGCCGGATAGCTTTGAACAGGGAGACCAGGGAGAACGAATCACCATGTGAAGACTAGGGGAGCTGTTCTCATTCGTTTGCTTGGCAGATGGCTCTGTATAAATATAGTCTGGGGAATGCCCCAGTGGTAATGTTGGTGACAAGAAAGTCGCAAGCCTTGTTGCTCATCTACTTCGTGTTCCAGCATCAAGCTTTACCCTCGATCACCCGTAGCTTTATCAAATCACGCGCAACGTCGTCTCTCGTCACAGCTCCAGCCTCTGTCCCCTACCAACCCGACACGAGCAACAAGGCCAACGCCAGCAGAAGCTCGTCCGCAGCCGCTCCGCTGAATGCTACAGGTAACAAAGGAAAACTCGCCGCATTCTAGCGCAATCCAGGAGCGGGCAACATATGTCAGCATGCCGAACATCTCACGGGACCCGTGACGCAGTGTGCCATCAACCATGCGCAACTGCGTGAGAAGCTGGTCGCTACGGCGGCGAGCTCGAACCCGAATCCCGTGAGAGTTATGGGTATGTGCTGCGGCACCGGCGTCGTATCGGGATACATCCAGAAGATGATGAAGGAGCTCGGGCCTAAAGAGAGGCAGAAGCTGGAGCTTGTCTGGGCGGACTCGAGCGAGGCCCAGTTGTGCATCGTCAAGGAGAAGATTAGCAGAGAGGGATGGGCAGGAGTAGAAGTGTGCGCAGAGTGATATTATGGTAGGTGGGCCCTCTGCCATGCTTCAACACAAGATACTGACACAGTTCGAAGGATCAGAAGTTCGACGACAGTAGCTTCGATGTTGTCATCTGTGCAATGGCCATCATGCTCATTGCCGATCCGTACAAAGCCTTTGAGATGTCCGACGCGCTTCAAACGGAGCTCAGATCACCTTGAACAGAATGCTACCGCGTCACCAAGCCGAACGGCACCCTCGCCACGTCGACGTGGGGTGATCGAGGGCCGGGTACCGGACACCCGTCGACGCGGTTGCCTCTGTTGCCCTCCTCGATCAAAAGCCCGGTCTGTTGGCCGCAGAACTCTGCCGAGCTGACGAACCTCTGGGGCCCCGGGTGCTGGGAGTCGCCGAGCTTCGTCAAGTCGATGTTCGCCGCTGCTGGGTTCGTGGACGTGGAGGTGGAGGTCGTGACGAAGTGGGTGCGGTTCACTGTAGCGGACGAGTTTTGTACGGTTTTTCAGGCGTTCATGCACGGCGTTGTTGAGAGGTTCTGGACGAGAGAGCAGAAGGAGGGTCTGAAGGGGCAGCTGATGCCGGCTATTAGAACGTTCTTGGATCGCAAGTATCAGGGTGGTGGGTTGGTTTAGTGTTGAGAGGACTGTTTTGCTTGCGAGAGGTAAAAAGCCTGAAATCTAACGGCTTGTATTCAAGGTCACGTCGCCAACCCCAATCAAACATGTGCAGATGCGAACATTGACTGACCCAAGTACAAAGCATGAGATACGCTTGATAGCACGAACGTGGAAAGCCGCTTCACTTCATTGGGTGAGATTCAAGTTCATGAAACCGTCGTCACGTAGCTGTGGTATCCAATGCTGAGTATGTACGTCTAAATATACGCGTGCTTAGGAAGTATTGAATCCCAATCACTTCAGCTTATTGACGATAGCATTATAAGCGGGCTTGGGGTCATAATTGGCGTCGAAAAGCAGGGGCTGCGCCGTGCTTTGCCACGATTGCTGTGGGTGTACACGTTAGCAAATCAAACATCCGAGGCATCCGGAACATGGGGCGCTCTTACACTATCGCTCACGCCCCAGACGGTGATTCCACGACATTTCGGCACATTGAGGCATGCCTGGACGACTTCGGCGTACTGAGAGGGAATGGCCATGTTGATGTCGAGCTCCGTGATGGCGATCTCGGACACGCGGGCGGTCGCGAGAAGCTCCAGGGCTCCTTGAGTGTCGCTCGACATGTTTTGGGCGAGGTGGCACTGGGAACCTGTTCGCAGTGTACTTAGCAAACGGAGTCAAGACCGTACTCTCCACGATGGACTCTTACCGATCCCGTCGATGGGAATGCCCTGCGCAATCCACTTGTTGACTTTCGTGACCAGCGCGGCGGGCTTGCCCCAATCCTTGTTGTCCAGGTTGTAGTCGTTGATGTAGAGCTTGGCTGAAGGATCCGCGGCGCGAGCAGCGCGGAACGCGATGCCGACGTAGGACTCGCCCAGGACGTTGAAGAAGGTGTTGTTGCGGAGCGTGCCGCTGTCGTTGAAGATCTCGTTCACGACGTCCTTGACACCGGTCGATCAGCATACAACCCGTGGTGAGTCTGCCCGCGTTATAAACCACTCACCCACGACCTGATTCTGCCCTTGTAACGCCCAACCACGGTCTGGATGTGGTTTTGCAGGACCTTGGTGAGGACTTTCTTGTCCCTGATGTCAGAGACCCACGTCGGCAGGGCTTGATGCCAGACCAGAGTGTGTCCGTGGATGGACTTTTTGTTCGCAAGGGCCCATTCAACGAGATAATCCGAGTTCTCCCAGGAGAAGGTGCCGCGCGTGGGCTCCGTGGCCTCCCACTTCATCGAGTACTCGGGCGTAACCTGTCCAAAGTTGGCCTTGATGATGGCCTCGGTCTTGCCCTGTTGCATGATGCCATTGTCTCCCGACACACCGAAGTAAAGCTTGCCCTTGCGCTTGAAGAGCTCATCGATGCTGACGGGCGCCTGGCGCTCGGCCAAACCCGTCGAGCGGGATTCATGGGTCGTCGCGATGCCCAAAGGCCCAGCGAGGGCCAACGGCGCCAACAAGATGACCAGAGAGAACTTCATGTTTTCTTCAATGAGCGACTATCGAAAAGAATGACGGAATGCGAAAAAGAGATTGAAAAAATAAAGAACGTGTGAAGACGATTGTCCATCCTAGAGACTGAACTTGCTTCCTTTCGCAGGCGCACTGCAGTATTTGTCGGTTTGGCCATGAGTGGTTTCTTTCGGTGGAGCACATTCCGAGCTTGCTCGAGTCAGCGCTTGACAAACAGTGCAACTCAGAACTCAGATATATTGGGTTTTGATTGCCGACGGGCTGGGTTATCGGCAGGGAAGCGGGCGTTGAGGCTCCGGAGCGTGCAGAAATGGTTGCGGCCTCGAGAGCGGACATATGGCGACGACTTGCTGGAATGGGACGCGTGTTTTTGTGGTGGGTGCACACTGCCGTCGACGTCGGTCGTACTAGGACCGCTTCGCTTTGTCGCTGTGATACTTGCATTCCTCTCTCGCAAAATGTTTCACGACGGGTGACGACGCAGCCGATTCATGTTGGCCTGCGCCATGTTGTGTGGAAATGTCTGCTCCTCTTATGTTCTATGAAGCTTCTCATGGTGAACTTGGCAAACGCGAGCACTGACTCCCGGTCGTGCCGAATCAAGGAGTTGAACCATTCATCCTGCGCAAACCCAAAGGCGGAATCGTGCGTTGGGCTAGGTACAGTGAAGTTCACGGCTTCATTGACACAATCCCACCCGGACAGCCCGCTCGGTTCAAGATCACGACCTACAAGAGTAAACCGATCGTTACTTACTACTTATAGTACTAATTATATTACTTTCTAAAGAAGGCACGCACACGAGCAACACAGCAGAGGTGAAGTTGATTTCGCGTATTGTCCACAGACACGCACAGTTGAGCTGCAGATCACTCAGCGGCGATGACGGATTTCGGGGAAGACAGACCCAGCTCAAGGATAATTTCCGGGACCATGAAGTATAAAGTATGGACGTCTTGGCAACCAAGACACGGAGTTTGAATTCCAGGCGTTTCGGAGTCCCTTGGTCCACTAAGCATCAAATCTCCGCATCCCGCCTTTCTGGAGAAGAAATACAACTCTAATTGATTACTGGCGTATTGACATCCTAACGATTATTACATTTGTCTTCTTCCAACGACGGCACGGCCCTTCTTGTAGTGGACCTCATCAACAACATCGTTGCCCGACTCCCCGACACGAGAGACTACCTCGCCCGCGTTTCACGGGGCATTGCGGCGGCCCGAGAGAAGATCATTCCGGTGATCCACCAGCTTCCCCCCGGAGTACCCGGAAGTTCCCCACAATTATCCGTTGTGGGACCGCATCTCCGCCACCGACGCCGTTGTGCACGTCGAGGGCCAGAAGAACGAAGGGACTCGACTTTGTGGCAGAGGCGGCGCCACAGGAAGGCGAGATCATCATCAACCTGGGCGGCCTCGAATCTCGGCTTTTTTTCCAAGAGCGATTTGGAGGTCGTGCTGAGGTGTCTGGGAGTGAAGAATCTCGTCGTCGCAGGCGTGGCCACCAGCGGCGTTGTGCTATCGACTGTCAGGGAGGCGATGGATAGGGATTATGGCCTCACGGTGCTGGAGGATTCGTGTATGGATCGTGATGAGGAGGTCCACATTGTTTTGACGCAAAAGGTGTTTTCCTCTGGTGCGAGTGTTGTAAGCTCGGAAGACTGGATTTCGAAGTTGTAGTCGGTATCGTCGATGCTTTCAGACCTATTCAGACCAATGCGAAACCCTGTTTTGTGAGCATCCTGTTAGTCAAGAAAAGCTCAATAGTCAAAGTTGGGTGCCTGGCCACTGACCCGCTTGCCGTGGCTTGGTTACCATATTACTTTACTTGCATGTCCGTGAGAGACACAATCATGAGAAACTGCTTGATTGTCACTATTCGATTGAGCCAGCTGTAGGGAAAGAGGTCAGATCGCTCCATCAGCCCATCTAACATGATATGCTGCTGCATTTGTTATCGTCCCTGCCGCCGCCGTCGTTGCAATAGTCGTTGTTGTTTATGTTATTACTATGTTACTCCTATTGACCTCGAAATATTCCCTTTCGAGACGACCGTGGTGTCACCTCAGACGCCGCTACACTTCCTTCTGGTGTTCTGTGGCCTATCTCATCAGGTGATCCATCGCCATGTGCACTCATTAACATGAACTCTCAAACCGAGTGAGATCCAGAATGGCAACGTAGGTCTTGGCACACGAGGATTAAAGCCAGTCGCAGCACCTCAGTAACGCAGATTTCCCTACTGCCATGTAACCAGACTATGCATGAGCCGATGTACTTGCATAGTACTTGCATAGTACTTCTCGATTCATCCTATACGTCGGCGGTTCCTGGCGCCTTTCATCATCGCCTCACAGGGGATGCGGCTTTCAGTACGAGCCTCAGTCCATGGCGCTAAGACTACCTTCAACGGCAAGGTAGGCGTGCCTTACCTTCTACGAAATTGCCTATTTAAGTCTCGTCACAGTTATCGAGGCTTCTGCAGTGACAAGTCGAGCGCTGTGAGGCGCCACGACATCTCGTGCCGAAGATTTGGTGACCCAGTTCGTTCGAAGGTTCAGGTTGCCTAGATAGGCAAGTACATCAAGAGCTCAGGCGCGTTCTGAGTCACTCCGAGGGGCGCGTTAAGGTAGGGAATCGCGGTCCCCGAGACAGCGGATTCGTTGGAATGGAAGTAAGTTCGTCGAGTATTTGCAGCAATCATCTCGTCTATGTGTCGTCAATGAGGTGAGGTCTACAGATCGCCGTTCGGTTTTCTCGGGCATCGCTGCAATTTCATCAATTAACAGTTCACTAACTGTCCTTTCGTTACAGCCATTGCCATATATTGCCAAGACCTCAATGACCCCAATCATGTCAAGAAAATGGTCGTCGTTGTAGGCGCAGGCATCGCCACCATTCGCGCAGCGTCCAAATTATTTTGGGAAGGGCTTGAAGTCGTCGTTCTGGAGGCTCGAGATCGCATTGGCGGACGGATTTTGACGGGTCACGAGGACGGCGTTAACATCGATATGGGTGGGTTTTTGAGAATATGGAGGGACGAAAACTCAGGTTGCTATACATTGATCTTGATAGGGAAGGGTGCTCCCCGCTTGTGTGAGGACTTGTGTGGGTTGATATTGGATCCAGCCGGTCTCGGCTGGACCCTCCTTGAGATTTTTCATACCACATATGATGGATGCACGGAACTTCCTACAATCCCTTGGCGAAACTTATTGCCCAGTTGAAGGTCGACTACTATGACAATGACGGCGACCCACTCTACTTCACCGAGTTCGGTCCCACTAGTCTGAACTTCAAATCCCAGAACGTCTCATATGAGTTCTTGGACTACCTGGACTACCGGAACCAGAAGAATCCGGACGGACCTGACTGCTCGGCAGAGGAACACATTCGCAAGTTCGTAAAGCAGCATGAGCTCATCAACGACGATGAAAGGGAATTGAAGGTAGCTGTGTACGCCCGCAACGCCAGTGGCGAGCCGCTGGCTGTGTATGGTGACGCTGTCGTGATGGCTGTTCCACTGGGTGTGCTGCATCAGGACAGAGTCTTTTTCGAGCCGAACATTCCCGAAACCATGTCTCCAAGTATGACCAGATTCAGTCACAGTGCCTTGGGCAAAGACTTTTTATAGTTCACAGATGCCTTTTGGTCCAAATAGAACGAACTATTTCCCGACTCCGGCAACTTTACTGCGTAGATGAGGATAGCAAGGAGAGAGCAAGTACCCGGTCTTGGCTCACGCCTTGCCTGGCCACCAAGCTTTGGACTGTGACCAGGGTGCAAAAGCTATGCACCCTGCTGTCTCCTCCGGTCTTGCACGACGTGGAGTCGGTGGCCGGCAACCAGCAGAAACTGTACACTGACCTCGAACCGCTGCTCAAGCTTCTGCTAACGGAATCATACAAAGCTCTTCCCGGAATGGTGAAGGGGAAAGTCACCTCTTGGCCCGAGGACGAATTTGCTGGGAGTGGAACGTGCACCACTGCCAGAGTCGGAGACGACCCTCACATCATGTGGGATGCGTTGGAGACCAACAGGGATTTGCGACCACAGTTCGCCGGCTGGCACTGTTCTCAAACAGGTACTGGATGCGTGCATGGATCATATGAGACGGTTGGGATTGCCGTCCATAACATGCTGAGAATATTGCGCCGCGCGTAATATCGGGCGGGCGTCAATAACCTCGCAACCGCATACTGTTAAAGCCTGTCGGCGATCAAGGTTGCTGGGAATCTGTTTCAGCTCATATCGTCTCTTGCACATAAAAGAATTGAGAACGTAGTTGACAAAGGCTATTACTACAAACCCCCTTTTCACACCTGCCATCTGACTTTGACAATACATGTATTGCGCGTTCAAGTTCAGCCGGTCCGCCCAATCGGCTTCCGCGCGGGGCAGAAGCCGAGCGGGGCCGTGCCGGCGCCGTAACGCGCCCCGAGGCCCGGAATACTGCTCGGCCTTTCACCTAATTGCACTTGAAAGCCCAATTCTAGCTTCGGACGACCGACGCATTCTCAGAACGAGCTTGATGCACGATCGGCGCATATCTTGCGGTCTAGAGTTGCGAGAGGTTACAGAAGTTAACTGCCAAGCACCGGCGGCCGGCATACTCAATCAGGCATGGTAGTCGCTCAGCTTCGATGCGTGCGGGGTCTCAGCAGTTCCTGTTACAAGGGCTTCCCGCCGCCATAATCCCTGAAGAGAGCTGCAGGAGATGCGACGCTTTCACTCCCTCGGTCATCGATCGGACGACGGCCTCGCTCCCCACCTGAACGACGAACCAACAACCTCAGAACCCCTCTCACTTCGTTTCGTCCCGATCCACCAAATACCACTTATCTTGCAAGTTCCAGCTCATCGACTCTCGCCCGTAACCGTCAGAAAACTCACTGGATGGAAGACCTCTTCATCAGAAACCGGCTTGTACGGTGAAAAGCTCCCATGAACACGACCGAGCGAGACACAGCTACGTCCGACCCGGCCGCGACCGCGCCGTCGGAGACGGTTCCGGGCAAGAAGGGGTCCAAAAAACGCGTTCGAAACTTCACCGCCGACGACCGAGCTGCGCACAGAATCTTCGAGAAGGGTCGCCGCGAGGCCTTCAAGGTGCAGTTGATTGTAAGACGCTCTCGTCTATTGGTGCGTATTGTCTGCAGTCTCGCTGATGGAGATGAACGCGTCAGGAACTAGCTGCCAATCTTCCCGCGCTCTCGGATACCGATCCTCAGCGCTTGTCTAAACATGTCGTCGTGACGGAGAGTATCGCACGCCACAAGCTTCTTGAGAATCGATGCATCGATGCTCTACGAGGCCTCCAGTCTTTGATGCAGGAGCGCGATGAGCTGCTGGCGGAGGTCAACAATTGGAGGAGGACCCAGGGCGCCAGCTTGCGGCAGCCAAGGCGCGTCGTCGCCAACATCGACGGACTTGTCGAGACGGAGAAGGACACGCAGAGACGTGCGTCTGCAGCACGGCTCAGCCAATCGACGAGAAAGAGCTCTGAGCAGTCTGGAGGTCCCTCTGATGAGCAAGGACAGTCTGGGGCGGCGAGCAACGACAGGTCGGAAGAGCCATCGCAAGTACCTCGAGTTCTTGCATCGGAGCCCACACAGGACGCACGTACTGTGTCGGAATTGGACAGTCTTCTGCTTGACACGTCTTGGCCACAGGTGACACAATCCCCACCGGGTGACTATCCCGCAGAGGCAGCGTCGATGGCAAATCTAGTGGTAATGCAGGACGAAGAGGCGGTATCCCAAGCCAACGTGATATCTAATGGTCTGCCCGGTTCGGCTTCGAACATGGACGACTATCAACTTTCGTACCAGGATATCAACTCGATGGATTTCATAGGGACTGGCGCACCTTCATTCGACGCATCCGACCTGCCTACTTCTGCCAACTACCTGGCTTCATTGGGTATGCATCAGGGCGTGCTGTTCCAGCAGCAACAAAAATGGGTTTCTTGGCCAGGATAATCTATTCATGGTCTATTCTCGTGCTCTAACGCTGGTCTGCGTGACGTGACTCGATGGCGGTCTAGATCTGCTTCAGAACCTCTTCAACCTTGGTCTTGCTCCTCTCCTCGCCGCCAATAAAGAGCTTGAGCGCATCCGCCAGACGCGTCGTAGAAACGGGATCGGCGTCGATGGCCTTCTGCAACTCAGCACCGCCGTTGGCCAGGTAGTCAACGTCGGTACTCGCCAGCTTGCCATCCCACTCAGCAGCGGCCAAGGGGTCGACGCTGGCCAGCTTCTTCAGGCGTTCGGGGGTTGGTCCGGCGTTCTTGTAAACGTGGACGGGCTTCGGCACGCCCTCTCCGGGCTGCTTCGTGCCGTCGTATTCCAGCTTCGCCAGCTGGTCCAAGACGGTGTGAGAGATGGTTGCCGAGTGGCAGCCCATTTCCCCCGCTGCCATGGCCTCCTTGGCCGAAATGAAGCTGGCGTTCTTGACGAGAGGCTGTTCCTTGCCGGTTTCCTTGTACAGACGCTTATACGTCTCAATGATTTGGATGATGCGTGCCGACATGGGATGTTGTGTGGCTGGATCCTCCACGTTGGGCCAGAGGGTGTCCGGCTCGTCGTGAGCCCGCACCTCTGGATCCGAGTCAGCTCCTAATGCCTGCAGCATGGCTTTGACAAAAAGAAAAAAAAAAAAAAACCCCTACCATTGTAGTACGGGCTGATGTACAGCATTCCAGCTTGGCTGCAGGCGATGGCCTGGGCAAGACTGAAGAGCGCTGTTCCCAGCGTCGGGATTCCCTCCGAGGACAGAATCTTGGCAGCGTTGAGGGCTGGGCCGGTCGAGGGGATCTTGATGCAGTACCTGTCGCGCCCAATACCGGCTCGCCAAAACTCTCTGTCGTACAAGCGCGCGTGGTCAAGAGTCTCCTGGGTCTTGTACGCGTTCGAAGGGAGGGTCTGCAGCAGGACGCGGCCGCGGATGGAGTCGATATTCTTCTTGCACATGAGGACCGCCTATGAAGTCGGACTGTCAGCGACTGAGCTCGGATTCTGTGATCTCGTGGTCGACATACCATACGGGTGTATATGGCCAGCCAACCCTCGTTTTGCAGCTCCTTCGCGGTCTCGAGGAACATTTCTCGGTTGGACGCGTCTCCGAGCTGGATGTCAACCCACAGCTGGTTGCTCGTTTGGTCGTGGGGGACGATGGGCATGCTTTTGATGTACTTGGGGTCCATCCAGTCGACATCGACGTTGACTGCCTCCAAGTTAGTCTTGTTGATGGAATAGTAGTTGTGTCTGCTACACACTCTGCTCCTCGAGCTTGTCGAGCCATGTCACAGTGCCTTTGCTTCCCATGATTTCGGATTTGCAGCTCGAGAGTATGATGGGTGCAAGCCTTTGTGGTGTTTCTGTAGTTTGGAGAAGGTAGGCTTGGTTATGCAGACGGCTTCAGTACGATCAGGATAGCTGCTTAAGTACGATTTGTTCCGTTGAAAACGAACGGGGTCCATTTCGTGAGCTTTCGGGACATCTTGGACGATGACGCCCTGCGTGTGACGGGTTGGATAGCTCACCGTCATAGGGCGACCCAATGGTTCAATTCAGAGATGTGTCTGACCAATGATGAGGCATCCCCAAAACACCCTCAGGATGTCACACACAGGGCACCAGAAACACACACGCAGGGCATCTCGAACCCCGCACCTCCATGGGTGCACCCCAGTTCATCGTCTGATCACACCTTGGATGCTATGCTGGTGGGGTCAAAGAGGATACTCTGGGGTAAATGGCCCGGGATACGACCATGTTATTTCCCGGCAAACGGCCCCCACCCATTGACGCGTGGTATGACGGCTTACCTACGCTTTTAGACATCTGAGCTGCTATCGTTCGACTTCAATTGGAGCCGACAGGGCCAAGTTGGGAGAGAACGAACGCTGATATGGATCATAGTATCAGCCCCAAGGTCAGCAGAGAGAGCAAGATCACGGGAGAGGAGATTGATAGACCACCAAAGTCGCCAATGGAAGCCGACAGGGTCCTCCATTCACGGAGCAGAAGCAAACACTGGTGGCGGTTGACAAGCCGTCTGCCACCACTTGCAACTCCTCGTACTCCGCATCGGACATAGGCATCCGGGCCATGCGGCAGGTCCAAGAAGTCGGACGACAAGGTTCGCAACCGGCGATTAACCATAATGGCCTCCACTGCACAGGACATCCAAAGGACGCCTGTACAGGGCAATGCGCTAGGGTGTCGTGTCCTGGTCTCAGTTATAGTACTCTGGTCTGTTCATTGACACACACAGGGCAGCCCCATAGCATCTAGAGGTAGGCAATAAGCAAACAATACTCGGGTTTGGCCCTGCGCAGGGCATCGCAGTAGCAAATGCTGGTCACGGGAGCAGGCACGGAGGATCGCAATAGCCGTTCAACAGTCGATTGATGCTGGTCAGTCTGACGTTAGTGACGAACACCCGGTAACGACCCGTCCGACCCCATAGGGGAGGGGGCGGATGGCAGGGATGCTCTCGGTCGGTCGAGTTGGAGTGGGTTATATAAGATCATCCATCATTGGCTTAGACCTCACATCGTGACAGCTTAGTTTGATGAAGGTCTTCACCAATGCCTCGTTCACTTCTTGTTCAACACCAAGATCATGATCATGTCTCCCGCTTCTGACGTCGAAGGTGATGTCAAGTCCAAGCTTGATGTGAGCCATGTTGAGCATAGCGATGCCGATTATGCTCGGAACATCCACGCAAAGTAAGAAGTTCTCCAGCCTCAGACTCGATAACACGCTCACGTCAACGCAAAGGATTCGGAACCCGCTCACCGGGATCTCGAGATCAGACCTACGAACTCAGGTCGCCGGGTTCTGTCGGGAGTTCGGCTTCGACGACGAGGAAGACGTTTTCTACCGCGGCGCTCTCGCAGCTCAGAACCCAGACGCGTACGACACGGTCGATGAGCTTACCGAAGACGACAAGCACTTTCTCCGGCGTGAAGTCACGCACAAGTGGCACCTCCCGAAAGACCTCTATTACAGCATCGCGCTCTGCTCTCTGGGCTCGGCCATCCAGGGCTGGGACAACACGGGTGCCAATGGAGCCAACCTCTCGTTCCCTCAGGAGTTTGGGATCGAGAACAACCAGGCTCTCGTCGGTGTCATCAATGCTGGCCCCACCCTCTTCGGCTTGTTGAGTGCTTGGGCGGCGGACCCTATCAACAACTACCTCGGTCGTCGCGGCACGATTTTCCTCACCGGTCTTTTCTGCGTGTTTCCTGTGCTTGCTCAGGCTTTCACACAGAATTGGTGGGGCTTGATGACCTGTCGGCTGTTTATGGGCTTGGGCATGGGTGTCAAGATCTCGACTGTTCCCGTGTACTCGGCTGAAGTTGCGCCCGCGGCAGTCCGCGGGGGAATCGTCACGAGCTTTCAGCTTTGGGTGTCGTTTGGTATTTTGATTGGCTTCTGCTCGAACTTGATCTGGTACCGTATCGGCGACCTGGCATGGAGATTCCAGCTTGCTGCTGCCTTCGCCCCAGCCATCCCTGTTTTGATCTTCGTCTGGATGTGCCCAGGTAAGCAGCTGCCCTGAACCCGAGGCTCACTGTGCCCATACTGACACCAAGTAAGAGTCGCCACGTTGGCTGATGAAGAAGGGCCGATACCAAGAGTCATTCAAGTCCTTCTGTAGGATTCGGAACACCGAGATGATGGCTGCCCGCGACCTGTACTACGCCCACCGTCAGGTCATCGAGGAGAAGAATGCCTTTGGTGGCCAGAGTCTGTTGCGCCGCATGGCAGACCTTCTCACCGTCCCTCGACTGCGACGCGCGACCATTGCATCTTCGTGGATCGTCATCTCACAGCAGTTCAGGTGGGTTGCTTTGCTAGCATTCTCCCCCTCAAGATCCGTCTGACCTCTCAATTAGTGGCATCAACATCATGGCTTTTTACAGCTCAACAATCTTCCAGCAGGCGGGATACTCAGCGAGAGACTGTCTACTTGCTTCTATGGGCTTCGGCCTGGTCATGTTTCTCTTTGCCTTCCCCGCGGTTTACATGATGGACACTTTCGGCCGCAGAAATCTGTTGCTCATCACATTTCCCAACATGGCTTGGTGCTTGTTGGCAGCCGGACTGAGCTTTTTGCTGGATACGGGGTCGAGTGCCAGAGTGCCTCTGATTGCTTTCTTCATTTACCTCTTTACCGCAATGTACGGTCCTGGTAAGCCTACCGTTGTACCTCACCGGACACACAATCTTGCTAAGATGAGACAGGCATCGGTCCTCTACCATCAATCTACTTCTCCGAGGCTTTCCCACTGTCTCATCGAGAGATTGGTTCGGCGTTTACAATCTGTGTCAACAACGCTGTGGGGAGTGCCCTCACGCTGTCGTTCCCTAAACTTCTGCACGAGATTGGACCAACTGGAGCCTTCTGTTTCTACGCTGGGCTGAACATCATCGCCGGACTGGTGGTTTTCTTCATCATCCCAGAGACAAAGTATGTCCGGACTTGCTCATCCCAGACTTGATACTAACTTTGCTTGCAGGCAGCGCACGTTGGAAGAGCTCGATTACATCTTCGGAGTTCCCACTCTTCGGCACGCGGCATACCAGGTTCGCACCTGGCTGCCATGGCTGGTTAAACGATACGTTTTCTTCCAGAAGAATGCGAAGCTTGAACCGTTGTATCAGCTCGAGTAAGACCTGAGGAGGCATCTATGGTTGTAAGATATGAAAGAGAACATTTGGAACTAGTCTGGTACTAAATGTAAATGGCACGATAAGCTCAATTTCGAGCAATATTTACTTACAATTTGCTTCAAAAGCCTGCATCTGCTTTGGTCATGATTCATTCCTTGCTTTCATCTTCCATCGGCGACCCCAATTAGGTACGCCTACTACCATTACTTCAAGTGGCGTCACTTCCTGCTGCATGATTCTGTTTCGATCAATTCGGAGAGAAAATGTAGTGACTCTTATATGTTGTCTTCCATCCGTAATCCTGCCGTGTTGGGATCGCACGCGAAGAAAATCAGTAGTTGTCGCACGCGAAAAAGCCGGCCTCTCTTCATGCCGATGGCGTCGACGAACCGCCAGATTTTGGGTTCGAAGGGTGAAATGCTCGTGTGTCTTACCATAGTTTTTCCCGCCTTCACCGGGCCGTACTTTCGCATCTGATCGCGGAATACTCAGTCGGTCTCAGTTTGATAGTGTTTCGTCGTGATCTCTCTTCGCTCGTGGCACGCCATCCGCATTCCGGCGTCTAGTCAATAGGGTCAGTTGATGCCCATTCGAATGGGAGCGGCCTGGCTCAGGTGCATGTGAGGGGGCCACGACGCGTACCTCGTCTTTCTCTCTCGCCGGGGTAGGCCATAATATCAGTGGTTCCTGTATTGTTTCTGAGATCTCGCAGGCCGAGAAGGTATACGTTATGGTGCGAAGAAAAAGTAGCAAATTCCCAGATCAGTAGTCGTAGTCCCTTTGGGAGCTTGGGAAATGAGACGAAAGTTTGTTTCATCTTGATGTTAGTTGTTGTCAGTCCTAACATAAGGCAGATGGAGGTGAGCGCATGTCGAGGTTTACTGGCCATAGTCAGATTCGTTCCTGGCGCCGGTTGAATCGGAATGGCGAGTTCGCAGTCGTGGGCAAACGAATCCAAAGCGAACGTCGTGCAAGAACTCTACGAAAAAGGCGAGAAGGCCAAGGTGTGTGGAATTCCTCAAGTCGAGGCCATGTTGTTGCTGTTGCCTCCTCGGAACTTCACATCATGCTTCGCGGCGCCACAGCTCTCGTGGTGCCCAAACTGTTTACGCCGTACTGTAGCAGCATTTTCGTATTGCAGCCTGGGTGGCCTAACTCAAGCAGATTGAAATCGATCATTTCTCCTCGCATTCCTGAATTCGCAGCACAGAAGAGCTTCGTTACATAATCGGCACTGCTTGTCTTCTGCTGGCGGTTCTTAACGGCTGTTAAGTAACGTCATCAAGGTAAACCAGATCGATCACAGACAACCCGTGATGGGTGTCCAAAGGGGTGTGTGTAATGCGATGGATTGCTAAATAGGTGCCCTGTGGGCGGATGTATCTATACATCGGATGTGCTTATATAATGGGGTGCCCTTATGGGCTAGTGTGACACAACCTAAGGTGGGAAAGTGCCGGCGGTTGGCGCTTGGCGGTTGGCGGCAGCTCTTTCCTCCAACTATCATGCGACGGCACTAGAAGGTGGCCAAAGCTTCTCCTGTCCAGGCATCCATGAAGGTCCAATTGGCGCTGGATTAGCCTAGATTGCGGAACCGCGTCCTTGTCGCGTCCGTGGGTACCTACCTACTGGTGCTGGTGGTCGTCGCTTCACCTCAGAAAAAAGTTTCCCCGCCGCCCCGACCTTGCGCCCACCCAACTTCAACATCCACGCCGCCATCGACACGGCCATCAATTCGCTGTCGAAGCAGCTCCCCGGGCGAGCTGCCTTGCGGAGCAAACTATTTAACTGGCTGAGATCGTTGTACACGCCTCCGCGAACGCCATGTTCAGCTCCCTTTCCCAGCGGATCTTCGGCTCGACGCCTCGCAAGAACTCTTCGCCAGGCCCGACGAGACCGTCGCGCAACGAGCCCACTTCCAACGCTTCTCTCCATCCCTCAACAGCTCCCCCCGAAATGACGGAAGCTGTCAGCGTGCTCGATCGTCAGTTCTCAGAAGTGTCAGAGACATGGGGCCAAGCTGAACCCGACGATGACGACAACGAGGACATCCCCGACGGCCTCCCTAGCGAGTACGGACTCAACGATGATGGCGACGGCGACGCTTCGGGAGATAACGATAGTGATGACTACGTGGACCCCTTTGCGGACATGGCCGCCTTCTCAACCCAGGTCAAAAACGACGACAACGACGATGTAGCTACCCACGGATCCGACGAAGACGCCACTCCGATCACAAAGGCGGAAGCGACCGATGACAAGAAGTCTCGCCGGAGAAAACGGAAGGCCAAGAAGTCCGGCGACGATGGTTCTTCAGACCAGGATTCGCCCAGCTCAAATACCAACGCTCGGTTGAGCGCCTTGGCGGCCGAAGAGGCCAGCGGCCTGGTCGAGGTGAAAGCTGATATCGGGGCTTCCCCCGTGAGCAACAAAAAGAAGCGCAAGCGTAAGAAAAAAACATCCGAGTCTGTTTCCGATGAGCCGCAACAAGTAAACCGCACGAAAAAGAGAAAGTTGCGCAAACCTTTGGAGGACATTGAAGACGACGATATGGAACCTCTACCTGAGGAGATGGTCCCCGACTCCCCCTCCAATCAGCCAGCAGTAGAAGGCGACTCGCCGAACGCCGACTCTGATCAAGATCTCACCCTTGACTTCGCCGAGAAGCCCGAGCCTCAACAAGCACAGCTCATCAGCGTCTCAAGGCAGCTGTTTCCGCCAACCAAGGGTACTTCGACTGCTGCTCTGTCAGCAAGTGACGAAGCCGAGCAAGATGAAATCAGCGATGGCGCCAACGGAATTTCTCTGTCATCCCCTAGCGTCACTGCACAGAGGCGGAGAAGCATGTCCCGAGGATCTCAAATCTCGTCTTTCAGGTGGAATCTGTCGAGAGAGTCGACGGGCCTGCCTGACAGGATTTCCGAAGCCGAGGAATCGAGGGAAGATGAAAGTGAGATCGAGGAGGCGCAGGCTGATCCAGTGATGGATATTGGTGGCGATTTGAGCATGGCAGAATCGACGGCGCTGGCTTCTGGGGCTCTCCTTGATGATCCCGATGGGGAGGATTTTGCCGATCAGCTACCGCCATCCTCCCAGCCACCAAGAGAGGACAGCAGCAGTGTCGACGGTAATGCAATGGAGGTTGACGATGCCTCTGACGAGAATGAAGAGGAAGTTGAGCAGCCTCAACTCCCTACGGGAAACACTCGAGCCACGCACAACGACACCGTCACAACAAGTAAGGCTACACAATCTGACGTGACAACTACATCTGGACCTACTTCTCGGCGTCGCCAATTCGGTAGCCACCACGGCCATTTTCCTGAACTCAGCCACTATCCTAGTTCAGCACAGAAGTCTGCACGCTCAACTGGATCCAGACGACAACGTTCAAAGCCCAATTTCTTCGACAAGAGGGAGGACCGCGACTATAGCGACGAAGAGGAAAACGAGGAAGCCGAGGATGAAGAGGCCGACCAAGAGCGAGCACCTCCGCCTCGCCCAGAGGCCAAGATTGTTCCCCAAGTTCCATCTTCTCTGCCCCGGTCGACGCAATCGAAGATTACGTCGAAAACTCCCAAGTCGAGAGCCCCTCGATCAACGACGTTGAAATCGACAACTCCTAAGCCCAAAGCCTCTAAGCCTCAATCAACAAGCAATCCGATGTCACCCGGTCCTTCAAGGGCAGCCACCGCTTCGAAAGGCACGACTCCTCTGAAACGGTTAGCCTGTCCGCCAGCTCTCACCAGACTGAATGCGCTTGGAAAGAAAGAAGGCCCATTTGACTCGGAAGAGTGGCGCATGCTGGACGAACTGGTTCAGAGCTTCAGAAACAGCAAGCGCTGGACTCAAGAGAAAATGAACAATATGATTCAGCTGAGAAAACGGGAGCGCCAACCAGATCACGGCGAAGACTTCGATGGCGAGACCTTCACAGAATTGTGGGACTACATTTGCTCCGGCTTTCCAAGCAGGGACCGCAAAAAGGTAATGTTTGTTACTCGAAGCCGGTATCACAACTTCAAGAAGCGAGGCAGTGGCTGGACCCAGGAGGAGGATGAGAGAGTCTTGCAGTTGCTCGATAAGTACGGAAACTCGTCGAACAAATGGGTCTTTATCGGTGAGATGATGGCTCGCAACCCTAACGACATCCGCGACCGCTACCGGAACTACATCATTTGCGGCAAGAACACCGAAGGTGTCACTACATACAAGAAGTGGACGGAAGAGGAAGAGCAAAAACTGGTCGAGTGCGTTTTGACAGTGCTCAGACGAATGGAGCCAGCAAACGAACGCTTGGCTCCCAAAAACCCCATGCACTACGTCAGCTGGCAAGTCGTCAGTGATGAGATGGAACGTACGCGCAGTCGTTTGCAGTGTCTCAAGAAGTGGAAGCAGCTCAACATCGAGCTCAGTCCAGATGACCTTTATTTCCCGGAAGATTCTTCCGTATCCTGGTTCCTCAGAAAGGCCCGGTTGCAAGTGCGAGATATGTCGGCAGACGACAAATACAAGCTGGTAAACTCAATCCTCGACCATGCTCCGGGTCAGGATGAAGCGATACCGTGGCAAAAGCTTGTAGATATCCCGTACCGGAAGAAGTGGCATCGGCCGACGCTAAAGCTACTATGGTCCCGTCTCAAGCAACAAGCTCCTGGATGGAAGAAGAAGACGGTTAGAGACTGTGCTCGCTGGTTATTGGAGGATGCTAAACACAAACACCCGGACTCCGAGTTACTCGATGGAGGAGATCAAGATGGGGATACAGAAGCCGAAGAAAAGGCTATACGCCTTTATAAGAAGGAGCCAGCCAGACGTCCGAACCGTAAGGCTGCGCCTGAGAAGAAGCCCGCACGCATTGCCGAATTCGTGGAGGAAGGCGACACTTCCGAGGATGACAATGCAGCCGATCAGGAGAACGACGAAAACAGTGATGAGGCTGACGATGAGGATCGCGAGCAGCCTTCCGACGGGAAGACCGGAGAGCCAGGCGATGAAGACAGCGAATCGGAAGCCGATGAAGAAACTGGAGAAGCAAGCGACGACCAAGCAGAGCAACAAAACGATACCGGCGGTACATCAAAAAAGCCATTGATGGAGATGTTGGAGCAGACAGCCCCGCAGCTTAGCTTAGCTCCATCTTCCCAACCTGCGGCAAGTCCACAGGCGGACACGCTACAACGCAGCCCCGTGAAGAAGCGAGTTTTGCTCTCCAAGGGCAAGACAGTCAACAGCCGCGTCAGTGAAGGCGATGTTGATGAGGATGGGGAGACGCCTGCCGGCACGCCTTCGCAGTCACAACTTGATTTGGATGTTCGCAAGATACCTGATCGTAAGGCGGAAAAGAGACTGGTCGCCAGGCAGCGCGTAAGTTCGGGAAGCAGGGCTAGGTCTGAGGCGTCTGTTCAGCCCGACATTGTCGAGAACAGCAACATCGACGAAGACATGCCACCGATCCGCATCCCCGCTCCGTCGAGTTTTCGGGCTATCAACAAGAGGCATTCACAGGGCAACTTTGCGCGTCGGACCGGATCGAGCGTCCTGCCTGGCAAGCCAGTCGAGTTGACAGACGAGGTCATAGCAGAGCTGGAGGCAGCCAGCGACGCCAATGGTTTTGAGATTACGGGTTCATCTGCAGAAGCTCCAGTCGCCAGTGCGCGTAAGCAGAAGCGCCGACGTAGGGATGCCGAGGTGGCCGAGTCCCCGCCAGCTTAGAAGGCTGTTCCGGGCCGTCACAAGGGGCGCAACGCGATGAAGCTTATCAAGAAGTCCAAGTGAAGGGTTACTAGATGTTTGCAATTTTGTCCCGAGCTGCAGGCGGCCTGCCATGGCCGACGGGTGGATTTGTTTCGCTGGGCCGTTCGGCGCAGAGGAAGACACGGAAGACGGAGTGCGGAAGACGGGGGCACCGGTTTTTTTTTTTGGGATGCGGGGCGTGGAATGTTATGTCACCGTACTTTCTTCTCACTTCCCTCATGTATCAATACATTAGAGACCAAGTGGTTAGGACTCGAGTGACTTATTCCCTTCGTCGAGATCGTTCGGGTATGGGAAATGCGTTTCTTAGATTCCACGGCCTATTCCCTGCATTTCGAGAGCCAGCTGTCGTGAGGGTTTACGTCACCGTTCATGACTCGTTTCTCATGGTTTTGAGCGGGTTCAGTGGCCCGTTGGACCACAATCAGACAACGAGAGAGGGAATTTCGAAAATTTATCGAGCAAGAATGTCGTCATACCTTTGCGGCCATTGAAACGAAGTGGTTATCTCCGACTGACGTGACACTACCTCCAGGCTCCCAGATCGTGCTGTCGCCGCCGTCGCCGCCGCCGCCGCTGCCGCCGCTGCCGCCGTAGGGCTGTAAGCTGTAAACCTGATCGTCTTGCAATTTCCCCGTTGTCGTGAGGCGGCAGGTTTTTCGGAGCTTCAGGTACAGGTGGGAAGAAAAGGTTTGTGGAAAGGATGAGAAAAGCGGGTTTTTTTTTCGAACGCACGAATCTCTTTGCCGCGCCGACGGCGCGCACGGCGGCTGTTATCCGCGAACAACGGAGCACTCTACAATGTTGGATTTTGCGTCACGCGCCCAACAACGCCGTGGTGCTGGGAGAAGCAGAGATTTTTTCTGGACGTCACCCGGACCTGCTGGTCCGACGTCTCGGTGTCACTCGGTGAAGACCCGTGTTTCCGGATCAGGGGGCCCGTCAGTCCAACGTCAAAACGTCAGATCCACCGGCACCGAAGATTACTTTTGCATCCGTCTCGGTGAGTGGTTCCCTCGGAGCAGACCGAACGAGATGTCGAGAGCGTGGCGTCGTTCGGTTCCGCGGCCGGAAATTTTTGTTATTGATTTGTGATGGGGGTGTGGGCGTGCGTCAGCTAGTCATTGCATCTTGCAGTTTCGCCGTTTCTTTTTGGTGGTGACGCGATTATTATTATATCAGCTGAGGATTTCATTTTGTGAAGCCGTTGTGAAGATCATGCAAGGAGCAAATTCGTTGCTATCAGGAAAAGTGCTCCCAAGGAAGAAGGCAGGAGAGGAACACGGTACACGAAGCAGGTTTACCACCAAAAAGGGGGAGGATCGAATGCGGAAAGGGCGAACGGAAAACATCCGATCAGTCCACCGGGCGGGAATAACAGCGGGGCGGGGAGCCGCCTGGCGGCGTGGCCGCATTTCGGGCCCTTTTAATGCAGGAGCGTCCACCGGCGCGGGCCAGACAGATGGGCGGGTCCCGCTTCCAGCGCACGGCCAGCGCGACCAAGGGAGGGGCGAGAATTTGCGCGAATGGGCCTTTCCATGTTGCAGCTGCTGTTGCCGCGGCGCGCATGCTTGCGTTGAAGGGGGATTGGTGTTTTTGGATATTTTGTTGGAGTGCATCGTTTGCTCAACGGGACGGTCGAAAGCCGGATCGTGAAATTGGGATAGACTAGTCCATCGCGCATCGTGAGAAAGTGAGCGAGAAGCCTCAAGACTTGACGAATGTTCAAACTTCAACTGCACGTTTCGTTGTGTCACGATCGAAGAAATTCGAGCAGAACCAAGGCATGGGCCTCACTTCGGCCTCATCTCGCCCGTCTTCATCTCGACTCCTCTGTATCCCCATCTCCATGCCCACTTCTCATTCAACAGTTTCCTCACCATTTGCATCAAAAAAAAACCCCCCCCCCAAAAAAATCACCCAGAAGAAGACGTCTCGTGTGTCGACGCGTCAACTGTAGGTCTCAGTCTTCGTTCGGCCCTTTTACGCGGTCGATTCTCCTCTACGTCTCCTCTCGCGTTTCCACATCTCATCAAGTTCAGGCCGTGCTACTCCCATCCACACACCAGCTGGGGGAGGGGGATTGATAAAAAAAGGAAAAAAGCCAGGACATTCTCTCGCTGCTTCTTCTTCTTTCGACGGGTCCTCCATGCCGAGTCTCGGTCATTTTCTGGACTCTCTCGTCTTGAGCCTCCAGAGTCCAAGGGGGTCGGCCGGTGGGGCGGTCGTTCTCTGGTCTCCGTTTGAAATGGATTTTTTGCTATGCTTGCGATATGTACAGATTGAGCCATCTATCGTGCTATGCTGTCCAAATGCGAGCCTGAGCCCCACGAAGGATCCAAAGCGAGCGCATTTCCTGTATTGCTCGTACGTGCAAGCAGGTAGGCAAAGCGCTTTCGCCGTGACAGCGAAGCTATCTAGATGGGTGGTAATAGATCGGGAAACTAAAACATGATGCCGACACAGCGGCCAGCCAGACAGACGGCAGCAAGCGGGCGGCATCTGATTGTCGGACCGACAAGCGCGCGCAGGGTGTCAGGGGTGATGATTGATGACTGCAGGGGAGGAGATAACAGGGGATCTAAAGCTTAGCTCAGCTCAAAATCCAAAGGCTGCAGCAGGAAAAAATGAACAAAACTAAGATACTACAGTACACGTCGTTAAAGAACTAAAGTCTAAAGGGTATGGAAAACAAGATGGGAGAAGCAGGGGTTCAAGGACAGGGGGCACTCTGTATTCGGACCTTGCGTGGGAATGGTGGGCTGGCCCTGGCCACGCTTGAAGCAACTGGCGGTTGGCTGACCGTTGACGGGTGGTTGACAACTGACGGCGAACATGCCACTTCAAAAGACCTGGTCAGAGCCACAGACGCCGAGAGATGAAGAGACTGAGAGAATCTGATACCGTGACCGCGACCACGACCACGGTGTTTCCTATTCGCCAGGCGGCAGGCCGGTGCTATGCCAGATGGATCATGGCATCATGGCAGATGCCGTGTGGATCTACGGCACTGCAACTGCCATGTCCCTGTTTCCGTTGTCCCATCGGTTCCTTTCCGCCCTGGTAAAGTTTTTCTCTGTTAACGGTCTCTCTCTCTTTTTGTCGGTCTCCTGTAGCTTTCTGTTTGGCTTGGCTCTGTTCAAAATCAGACGAGCTCTGAAGGACGATCATCTGCAACCAAGAAACGGCTGGTCCGAACCAAGCTGTGGCATCCCAGGGTGTCTGACTCTTCCCAAAGCCGGTCTTGTTTGTCAGCAGAGCAGTCATTCATTGCCTTCTTCAGAAATCCAGATAGTTACATGTGTACCTTGCATCAGCTAACTCTACCTCCCGTCCGGCCGTCTCCTGTCCCCCCATCTGCTGGTCGTCTTTTCTTCCGCCCTGACGTCAATCGGAGGCTTCGGCATCTCCACCCAGCAGCCGCAGGCCAGGGCTCAGGGGTGAGCGGCGGGCGGCGGATCATGTCAGAAATGTTCGAATCTCAACCCGCTAAACCAGATTGCGACCTCAACAGCAAATCGCTAAGGAGAAAGGGTCCGATTGTCATCGCGTGCTGAGCTGAGTGGGTTATCTACTGTGTAGGTACTAGGTAGGTGATCCAACTCTGGACTCTGTTCGGCGAATTCCCACTCACCCTTGACGTTGCAGGGCATCCCGAACGACGACGGTCCCCTCTCGGCGGGATGATGGAGCTCAAGGTCGCAGCTATCAGAATTATTGTGGCCTCCTTTTTTTTTCCAACGCCACGAGCTGCCTCCCTGGCTCCCCTTCCCGGAGCCTCAAATCTTCGACTCGAGGCATCCCCTCTTTTAGTGGCCGAGCATTCCACCGAGGGGAGCAGTGATGAGCCTTGGGGAAATGTACCCGCGGCCCTGCATGCCTGCCTGCCTGCCAGCTGCGCTCAACCTCAGCCGGTCAAGTCCATCGTGGTCAACGACCGATGGCCGATGTCCGATGAGAGGGGGGGCCTTTGCCCAATTCCGATGGATGGTAACCGTACCTGGGTGTCTTCTACCTCTTGTCGAAGGTACCTTACTACACGCGAACGTCTCGAGATACCTACATCTCCATGAAGTCTCCAAGTCTCCATCGCGAAGACTCAAGCCTCAAGGACAGTCGGTCACGGTACTTCCCACGGTCTGGCCAGAACCCATTCTCTCTCCCCATCCATGCATCTCCCACAACTCCCACAGTCCACACACGTACGTTATGCGTTGCGCCTTGCCCGCACTCTTACTTGCCTCGCCCACGGGCCCCCGACTTCTCGTCTTCCGTTTGGCAGTGGGGACTCTGGGCAAGCTTGCCCAATTGCTTGGTCAGAAAACGGAGAAAGCATGATCATGAGGCATGAAAAGCACCTTCCCATCGGTTGGCCCAGCGTGGGCACACGCGCGGAGGCGAACTTCAACCCGGGTATACAGGGGAGAACGGGGTGAAGTTTTGGAGAAGCTGGTCACATGTCCACACGTCTTTTCTCACGAGACCCAGTGAATTGGAAAGTGATGTAGCTCTTGCCTTGTCTGCTCTGCCAAATATTAAGAAAGAAACTTCGCTCCTTCCGTGTGCGGCTTCCTCCCCTTTTCCATCCCATCCCAATACACATCTAATCAGGGTTTTATTACACCTTTACCTCACCTCACCTCACCTCACCTCCCCTCCCTCTTCACCTCCCCTCCCCTCCCTCTTCACCCATTACTTCCCTCTCTTCCTCTCTTCAACAACCTACAACAACAAACAAACATACACATCAACAGATAATATCGACAACACCCATCAAGCATTGATTACAACGTCGCCCAAGATGCATATCCCTAAATTCGGCGGCAAGAGCGTCGAGCATAAGGATCGCGCCAATGAGGCCGTCCCCGCGTCCGATGTCACGGCCGAGCAGAAGGTCACCTTCGCCGCCGCCTTTCTCGGTCTGGTCGCCTCTATCGGAGGTTTCATGTTCGGATATGTCAGGTACGTCTTGGTCTGAGACCTTCCGTTCCGCCTCGATGACGGAGTCTGAGACACAGAGATTCACCTTATTTCGTTTGCGCCCCGCTAATACCTTTCCTCCAGTGGTCAGATTTCCGGTTTCTTCCTGATGGAAGACTTCATGGAGCGCTTCGGTGAGAAGCATGCCGATGGCACCATCACCTTCTCCGCCGCCCGCCAGGGCACCATCGTCGGTCTCCTCTGCATTGGCTGCTTGGTTGGTGCTCTCACTGCCGGAAAGCTCGCCGATACCCTCGGCCGCCGCCTTACCATCTCCGCCTTCGCTTTCTGGTCTTGCGTCGGTATCGTTATCGAGATCTCCTCCAAGAACGCCTGGTACCAATTCGCCATTGGTCGCCTCGTCAACGGTGTCGGTATTGGCGCTCTCTCCGTCGTCGTTCCCATGTACCAGTCCGAGTCTACCCCCGCCATCATCCGCGGTGTTATCGTCTCCACCTACCAGCTTTTCATCACCCTCGGTATCTGGACCGCTGAGATGGTCAACTACGGCACCAACAAGATGGAAGGCAGTGCTTCCTGGCGCATCCCCAACGGTCTGGGCTTCGCCTGGGCTCTTATCCTCGGTGCCGGTATCCTCTTCCTTCCCGAGTCCCCTCGCTATGCTTTCCGCCAGGGTCGCGAGGACGAAGCCCGCAGAACCATCGCCAAGCTCGCCGGTGTCGAGCCCAACGCTCCTTCTGTCAACGTCCAGATCGAGGAGATTCAGGCCAAGGTCGCCGAGGAGAGCGAGAGTGTCGAGTCCATCTGGGAGATCTTCACCGGTCCCCGCATGCTTTACCGTACTATTCTCGGTGTTGTTCTCCAGGCTGGCCAGCAGCTCACCGGCGCCAACTTCTTCTTCTACTTCGGAACGACTGTCTTCTCCGCCACTGGTCTGAGCGATAGTTTCGTTACCCAGCTCATTCTCGGCTCCGTCAACGTCGCTTGCACTATCGGTGGTCTGTGGATTGTCAAGAACGCCGGTCGCCGCAAGGCCCTCATCGTCGGTGCCCTCTGGATGATGGCTTGCTTCTTCGTCTATGCCTTCGTCGGCCATTTCGCCCTCGACCACAACAACCCGCAGAACACCCCCACCGCCGGTGCCGTTCTCGTCGCTTTCTCCTGCCTGTTCATTGCCGGATTCGCTACTACCTGGGGTCCCCTCGTCTGGGCCGTCGTTGCTGAGCTCTACCCTGCCCGCTACCGTGCACCCGCCATGGCCCTTGCCACTGCCTCCAACTGGCTCTGGAACTTTTTGATATCCTTCTTCACCCGCTACATCACCGACGCCATCGACTACCTCTACGGTCTCGTCTTTGCCGGATGCTGCGCCGCCCTCGCCGTCATCGTCTTCTTCTTCGTCATCGAGTCCAAGGACCGCACTCTAGAGGAGATCGATACCATGTACGTCAGCCACGTCAACCCCATCACCTCGGCCAAGTGGGACCCCAACACCCACTCCGAGAAGCGCTCCGGCCAGGAGGAATCCGGCTCCGCCAGCGACGCCGAGAAGACCGATGCCACCGCCTGATCGCACAACTGCTTTGATTTTCTGCCTGGGTACCCCCAACCTTTGGAAAATCGTTTCAGTCTTGTCGAGCCTGCATAGGCAAGCACTTGCATTGACTCCGTAAGAGTCCTTTCTTGTATTATGATTATATTTCATTCATTGCGACGGCGTTAGGAGGGGTGGCTTGCGGTTTAACGCGCACAAAAATCGTTCATGAGGAATGAAAATAGTAATACACATCCATTAATAACCATCTTGCCCATCACCCTCATTCGCGTTGCTTCGTCTCCAGAGTGATTCGTCTTTCTTCCCTTCGCATGCTTGACTCGCGACGGCTACGGGCCTGCCAAAGTCCCGTCTCTCTCCGGGGATACCGGCTTTAGTTGCCCCCAATGCTGACCTCATCCCACGTCTTGATATCGCGCAGTCCTGCTCGTAAGCTTTCACCCTCGACGATTACGCCAGTCATTTCCCGAGAGGTCTCTATGAATGAGCTTATTGCTCAAGTCGGTGAAGTAACATCATTGAACCACGTATCAGCGGAAGGGTGGTATATGCCAAGGTGTGGAAGCACTCACTCGCGTTCCTGAGGTTCCGAATATTTCACACGTTCCCGTTTCTTGTCACCCACCCCCTTTCTCTCTCCCATCTCATACTCGAAGCCGGCTGTTCCAAGAGTTTCCTTGTGGCATGCGAGTCGTTGGATGGACCAGCGAGGCTCAGTGGACACCCCATAGAAACACATGCAGGAGGAATCGCAGCGAAGACGTAAGCTAACAATCATCCATACTCGTATATACACAAGTCCTATCCCTATCGCGACATCGTTGTATAATCAAACAGCAGCAGAAAAAAAATAAAAAAGTCCGTACTCCAAACGCCAAAAAAGGAGAACCCCCCCCCCCTATCCTTTTGTACTCTTGTTTCCTGGGGTTTTCTTCTTCGTTCCTTTCCCACCTGAGACCTCCGCTCTTCACTTCTCTCCGTCCTTCTTTCGCCGGAATAAACCACCAAAGAACTTCTTCCTGCTGGCCTCCTTCGAGGGGGGGGCCGAACCGCCTCCTCCACTGCTGCCGGACCGAGAACCACCGCCACGCTCTCCAGAAGTGTCTTCGCCGAGGAACGTCCGCATGCCCACGGCGCCTTCGTCACCACTGCCGCCGCTGCTGCTGGAGACGGTCTCCTTCCTGTGCTTGAGCTCGGCCATGGAGGCCATCTTGCCAAGGAGACGGGTCCGCGCCGAAGCGGGTGGCTCAGGCAGCGGGGGAAGGGGAGGAAGGGGCGGCTGGAGGTTCGCCGCGGACTCCAAGCGACGGACTTGGCGCTGAGGGGCCGGGTCAATGGTTGGAGCTATTTGATATTTTTAGCTTGTGCACTTTTTTTTTTTTTTCCTTCTTTTCCAATCCAGAGCATGTTTGGGGAAAACAATCGAAAATACTCACCCGGACGGTACGACGGGAAGGCCGCCATAGAGGCTGCAGGACGCACGGTGCGATCTTTCTTGATTGAGAAGTCGGCGCGAGTGACGAACTCCGAGCCCGTGGACGGAGACGGAGGAATGGGAGGTGCGGTGACGGGAACTGCGGTCGGGATGGGGGGTCGAGGAACCGATGAGATGCGAGGCGGCGGCCGGGGAGTCGGGGCGTGAGCGATTGCTGGACCGGGACCAAAGTCGACGTCGACGAAGTTGGAAGATGCTACGGGTCCAGGGGCCTCGGCGCGCGTCTTCTGACGGGGGATTGAAGGCAGAGGCTTGTCGGGGGCCGGCATGCTGGGAGCCTCGAAGCGCGTGGATCTCATCGAGCGGACTTGGCGAGGCGGCCGGCGGGTAGGCGTCTCGACGTCGCCGTCGCCCGGGGACTCGTCCTGCGGCACGAGCGCGGCGGAGCGAGGAGACAGGACGTCTTCCATCTCGCGGTTGAGCTCGTTGCCGATATCCGTGATGAGTCTGGAGGTGGAGCGGACGATGGTGGTGCCGCCGGATGGGTTGATCGCGCCGCCGGGGGGAGGGCTCTTCATGGCGCTGAAGCGGAGGGGCTGAGGGTACGCCTGGGTGGCGGGGATCTGGGCCAGGTCGGCTACTTCTCTGCGTCTGCGGACTTTGAGGGAAGGAAGCTCTGGGACGGTGGCTTGCTGTTGGGCGGCCGGGTCTCGTCTGTTGGGAAGCGACGACTTGCGCGGGCGGCCGGCGGAGCTGACTGCTGGCGAGGTGGCCGAGGTCCTGAGACCCGGGGAAGGCGCGGGAGACTCGATGACGGGACCGAGAGCCGCGAAGCGCGGGTCGCGGGGGTGAGAGGGGGCGGGGTTCGCATCTTGGGCTGTGTCGACGACGCGAGAGCGGCGAGGCTTGCTGGTCGTTGAGCGCTCTGAAGAGGTGATTGAAGTGAATGAGAGAGCCTGAGAGCGGCGTGAGTCCGTGGTCGAAGCAGATGCTATCGATGGAGCGTCAGAAACGGTAGAGTAGCGATCGTGTTGAGAAGTAGCTGCTGATGAGGCTACCGAAGCGATTGAGGCCGTCTCATGGGTGTTGTTGGTGTAAGAGGATTGGGCCTTGTTTCGAAACTGCATATCCCCAAAACGACGGGCAACCGCGTTCGTGAAAACAGCGCTGTTGTGCTGCTGTCTCTCTTGGGTAGGCATGCGACGGTTGTCAGGCTCGGCGTGAGGATCATGGGGTCTGGAGTATTGAGCATCCTGAATAGGCATGCGACGGCTTTGTTGACTGCGAATGGTGAGTGCGGAAGCCTGAGAGCGACGACTGTTCTGAAAATCATGCGATGCCTCACTAGCGGTGTAAGTCTGAGCAACCTGGGTGTTGGGGATGTATGAGACTGGCTGTAAAATTGGTGAGTGGTGCAAGGTTCTGGCCAGCGGCTGAGCCTCGGCATACGAAGGTTCACGCAGCTGTCGCGGGGTCAAGTCCTCTTCTCTCGCAGCAACACTCTGCGTGTGTGGCATGAAGTCAAGGGGGGTGTTGCGGTGAGCAGGACCAGGGCGATGAATTGCGCTGAGAATACTGTCCTGGCTATAGATAGATGAGGTATCTGCAAAGTCTGTACCGTCGTCTGCGATACTTTGCACAATCGTATCGTCACGGGGCTGTTGGGTCTGAGCTTCATCCCATGTATCGTGAGTCCGAGTGTCCTGCAGCGGCGCCAAAGACTCCTCCGTCTGCGGAGATGGAGGAGAACTGCTCAGCGGGGAAACCGGTGCGGGAGGCAAGTTGGAGTCCTCGTAGTCGATGCTGTTAGGGGAGACATTGTTCTCGTCCACGTCAGTAGCAGCAGCAAGAGCAGGTGAGCAGGGTCCGATGACAGTACAAGAGGATAGTGCAGATCCCGGGCGGTACACTGCTGTGACTTCGCTGCGCGCGTCATCGAAAGAGACTTGGTCAGGAGAGGCAGCAGGCACATCTTGAGCCTGGTGAGTTGCGAAGAGGCCCGGGGTGACTCTTCTCTGCGAGGAGGCGACTGAGGGCGACCGGGCGAATAGGAAGCCATGGGCAACATTGTTCAAGTCAGCCGAGCTAAACGTGAGCTGTTCAAGGCCAACCTGAGGTCTAGCAATAGTAGCTGTGAAGGCACTGGTGGGAGGTGTTGCGTTTGCAGGGCGTTCAGATGCGAGAAGAGGTGCCTGTTGCTGTGTGGAATTGCTGGTTCTGTTTCTGCCCCTGCCTAAAAACGGAGATGAAAGAAACTGGGGTGGGAATGAACTTGTGAACTCACTCTTGCTGCTTGTATGAACGGCGACAAAGAAATCGGTATTCGCGCGGGGGATCGAAGCGGTCGGGTCAGTGACGAAAGCCTTGCTTGACTGCTGCAACAAGTTTTGATCTGCTGACACTGCTCTAGGCTGATCGAGACTGAAGTCTTTGAGGGAGGAGGGATCGTGCTGGTGAGTCGAGCTGAGGACAGAAGAGTGTGAGCTGTTGCGAAGGTGGGCTGGCAGCAGGGGTGATGAAGGGGCGAGGTTCAAAGGAAGCGGTATGAACGAACGTCTCTTTGCAGCCTCCTCATTCTCATTGTTGGTGGCTGCAACCGATCTCTTCCTTTTCTTCCAGACAGGATCAGTCTCTTCCTCGTCTGGCAGGAAGTTTCTGGTGACACCCTGGGGAAGAGCGGGGAGGAGAAGGAATTCTTTGTAGTGCTCCGACCAGCACCAAATCAGGACCGGCTTCTGGACAGTGCACTTCTCTCCCTGCTTCTCGGCCTTGGCCTTGGCGAGGAGGTACTGTCGGGCATACTCCATGGGCGCCAGGCGTGGGCGCGCAAGGCGGAACTTGGGAGGAGGCTCGTTGTTGCCGAAGTAGACGGTGGGATGCTGGGGTTGGAGGAGGTACAGCGGGAGGTTCGACGAAATGGACGGCGAGATCAGGTTGGACGGGCTGCGAAGCGAAGCGGCGTAATTCGAGACGCGCTCACTTTCAGATGCGGTCCTGGTTCGAGCACGAGCGGTGCGAGCTGCGGCTTCGCTGAAATCCTGACCGATACGTCTCATCTCCTCGGGCGCGACGGGGTCGGAAATCAGCAACTTGGAGATGCCGGTGGCGCTTCTCTTGTTGCGCAGCTTGGTCGCGCTCGGGACGGGCTTGTTGGGAGTCCTGGGTCGAAGAGAACCGCTGGACCTCGTCGGACGGAGGAATCTTCCACAGCCGGCCTCGGCTGGAGCTCCAGGGGGTAGGCCGAAATGATCCATGAGCTCTTTGAGGCTCGGGAGCTCGGGGGTGGCCTTCTCCATGTCGTTGTTGGCGACAAAGCTGGCAAATGTCTTGACTTTTGCGAGAATGTTTGAGGGAGTTCGAGGACGCTCGCCTGGAGTAGTAGGTGCTCGCGGAGGCGTCGGGAAGCGGCCCGTCTTTGAGGGCGTGGCCAGTATCACAGCCTTCTTGAGGTCTTCGTCCTCCTCGTCATCCGACTCCCACGTGTAAATTGGGGTGCCGTTGTCAATCTTAGCGGGAAGAATGAGGCCCAATATGGCGAGCTCAGCTTTGCCCCAGCCATACTCCAGCCCAAGTTGACGTGCCAGTGGGTGCTCGTGGAAAATTGTCTTGGAAAGGTCATTGGGATAAATCAAGACCGGAGGAGAGTCCCAGTCATAAGCCCATTCTCTACCGTCAGACTTGGCTCCAGAGATCTCGCGTCCAGGGTATCCCGCAAGAAGAGGAGTTGGGAGGGTAGGACGGGGCGCGGGGGGAACGGCCGTCCGGAGAGGGTCCTCGATCTCGTCGGTTACTTGCGGGACGAGGATCGGAGGGGGACGAGGGCGGTTTCGTCGCAGAAACTTTGGTTCAGGTGGAGGTCGAAGGGTCGCATCTGATCCCTGGGGTCGAAGATTGTGGCCGGAGGCCAGAGGAAAAGCATCTTGCAGATGAGAATCTCCAGCATCCACCAAAGCCGGCGGGTCGTCGGAAAGCGTCTTGCGGTCCATTCTCGTAAAGCACAAGCAGCCAGAATGAAGGAGCGGACGAAAAGCATATGAAGCTGAAGAGGATGGGATGAAGTAATGATGAAGTGGGACGAAGGGCAAGGTGAAGCATAGGGGACAACAGATGAGAGTTGCGAGAGCTGTTGGGATCTTTTCAGCGCTCTCTGGACTTCGGATCATCAGTTGGAGGCCAGAATAAAAAAAGAGGTCACTCACTTACTAAGTCTCGTGGGTTTGCTGACAAGTCAAGAATTTGCGATCTTGAGAATAGTCGAGAACAAGATAAGACAGCCAAGCGGCGCGAGGTGAAGCGGGAGGAGCATCAGTTTCGAAGCTTGGAGGGGGAGATTTGTTGTTGTTGTTGTCGTCGACAAGAGATGGGAGAATTCGACGCGCACAAAACAAAAAAATCACCCAGGGAAGAAAAAACACAGAGCCATTCGACGGGAAAAGATTGGGAAAGAACGTCGACGGGTGGGTGCACGGGCCAATGTATTGGTGATGCTCGGTGAGGATGAATCATGGTGTTGATGCTCTTCTGCCATGGTGCTGAAGATATCCACTTGGACTTGCACTCTCAACACTATGATACGGGGTCTAAAAAATCTGATACAGGTTCAATTGACTTGTGCTATTGGCTATTGTAAGTATTATGCGGATTCAAGTAAGAGCAGAGTGACGAGAGCCCATCTCGATCTTTGTTGGTTGATAGTACGGCTGTTGTCCCATGGTACAGACGCACTCAGCATCGGGCAGTACCTCGATCTCAAGAAGACCCACTTCATGAAAAAAAGATGCGCCTTCTCTTAGACAAGAACTGAGGGGGCAGGCAGCCCTAAGCCCGTCCTAAGTGAACTTGATAGTCAGGGCACGTGAGCGAGGGCTGCATCAGCCATCTTTCCAACGGAGAAAGTCCTCTTATCGCTTCAAGCTGAAGTTGAGTGAGTTCGAGGCAAATGCTCGCTCTATTGTTGAATGATAGACACCACTTCTTGGGCAATCCATGGTCTCCTAGGCAGATGCCATGTCGCAATAGTGGAGGCTTAGTAACGCCGGAGAATCGCATTCTTCTGAGCCGGATGAACAAATGCATAGTCTTGTTCAGACCAGTACAATGATTTTAGTTCCAAAGAATCTTTCGACTGCGTCTGCAGCCTATTTCGTGCAGCTTAAAATACCTTGGAGGCAAATATTCTGCATATATATATACTAGATGACCCGAGTGTCCAGCGGAGGGGAGGGGATTGATACGCGAGTTAGGCCGACCAGAATAAACAATACCAGCATAAACAATAAGAGAAAAGAAGTTGAAAATTCACCGGAATGTTTGAACCAATAGTAATCCGCTATTTCCAAAGACACCGCGACGGTAGCAGTAAACGACGTTCAAGAAATCAACGTGAGGCTAAGCCCTGCTATTGGCTTGATTCGGCTTCATTGCCGAGCGAGACCTCGATTGAGTTAAAATAATATCAAAAAGAGCCTTGGATACCGCCGTTCAATGAACGGTCTTGTATGCTGCCACTTGAGGCTATCGTGAGATGGTCGTTGTCGTCGTTGTCCGTGGTCGTAGGCGCTGTCCGGACGGAATGGTCCCACAACACCCGACACCTGAATCCGGAACACGACCCCCAAAACTATGGACCCTTCCCAATCAGGACATCAGCCACCCCCCTTTCGGCTTCACCGCCCTTCAATTGGCTCTTGGCATTCCGGCGCGCCACAACTCAATTGCTGGCAGAATCCAACAGAGCAAGGGTCGTGCCAAGGAAAAGCATGCTCTAAATTGCCATGCTGTACCAAGAAGAGCAGCACCGAGGCCTGCCTCCATGTGACTGTGGCTTGAACGGGTGACGTTGCTCCATTGTGCGTGTGTGTTTCTGTAGGTTGCTTTCATCCTCCATCCATAACAATCAAATTCTCCCACTTTCGCCCGTTGGCGTCTTTCTCAGGTGTATTCCTTTCGCGCGCATCTCCCCCCCTCCCTTCAAGCAACGTCGACATCAACCACATCAAACCCTCCCAGAAGACGAGCCGCAGCTGGCCCTGCATGCTTGTCAGATCTCTACCATGGCTTCGGTGAGCAAGGGTGCAGCTCGGGCTATGCTGCTCCGACCCTCTCGGGCCCGGTGGAACGGGACGCGTGGGCGCGGTTCTTGGGGGCTGCCAGCAACGAGGGCTCCGGCAAACACGGCATCGGCATCGGCGTCGCGGATCCTGTCTTCGGCGAGGCATACCTCCGCCGCGCAGTGCTTCTCCACATATCCGTCGCGAAGGACCGGTACGTTGATGCGCGTATCTTCATTTCTTCACCCGTTCTGTCTGATTGGTGCAACGTTTCATGTCGAGCGACTGAGGCGCGCGTGATGGTGGTGGGATGAACCTGACGCGATAGAAACATCTGCAAGGCTAGGCAATCTTGACCTATTGCCTCCCGTTTCGGACAGCGAAAGCAGGGATGTTCTCCCGGTTGGCGTTTCGTGCAGCGAGCCAAGATACGCATGTCAGATCAGGTCGCCCACAACGCATGCCAGATCAGGCTATGTTGTGATGCAGCTCTCACTTCTCATGTGGCCACTTCAGAGTTTTCGTGCCAAGCTCGCATGAGCGCTTAGCGCTTGGGCGCTTAGTACACCGCATCTGTACTCGTCTGCGATGTGAGCTCTGGAGGACAAGTGAGGTTATCGCGAGATGAGTTTCGCCCTCGGCCTCGAGTGGGGTCTCATAGCTACCTGCCATGTGTCACGCCTCCGTTGAAGAGATGCTTTCTTTCATGACGCATACTCAGACTACTCGTTGCTGTCAAGAACCGCTGAGCCCATGTTCAAGAACCATGGGATGCATGCGTCTCAATCATCAACCCGGCGAGTGATGACGACTAACCTCCGCAGATGCTCAATCGACTTCGAAACAAGACGCAAAGCAACCCACAAAAGACACCGCATCCAACTCTCAAGATGGAGGAGAGTCACTCCCCAAAAAGATGCTCGAGTCCGCCGCAACCTCCTTCGCCTCCATACTCATCCTCGCCGCCGGCTTCGCCATAGCAGGCTACGCCTACCACAAAACCTACAAGCGCATAGTTCTCAAGAAGATGACCCGCGCCTTCACCCCCGGCGATCCCGTCCTCGAGCTCGCCGCCATCGGCAAAGAAGTGCCCCAAACACCCGCCGAGGCCGACGACCGCTGGGTCCAACGGCCGGAGCAGGCCCGCATCGACAACATCGTCAACGGCTCCGAGGTCGGCCACTACTTTCTGATCCTCGGCGAAAAGGGCACCGGCAAAAGCAGCATGCTCATCGAAGCGATGCGGAAGATCGACGGCGACGGCGTGGCCATGTTCGAGGCCCACGCCGACCTCGAGATCGTGCGCATCCGCCTCGGCAAGGCGCTCAACTTTGAGTTCCACGAGGACTACATCGGCGGCTACTTTTCCGAACGCGGGCCGCGAGACACCACCGCGCTCCTCGACATCGAGCGCGCCCTGAACAAGCTGGAGAAGGTGGCGCTGGTCAACCGCAAGGAGCGCAAGAGGCCGCTGGTCGTCATCATCAATCAGATGCACCTCATCCGCGACGACGAAGACGGGAAGGACCTCATCGAGCTCCTGCAGCAGCGTGCCGAGCAGTGGGCCGCGGCGAACTTGGTGACCATGGTTTTCAACACGGACGATTACTGGGTGTACGAACGCCTAAAGCAGCTGGCTACGCGCATGGAGGTCATGTCGGTGCGGGACCTCTCTAAAAAGCAGGCTATTGCCGCGCTGTGGAAATACCGCATGAAGTACTTCAACGAGCAACTTTCCCAGAAGAGACTGGAAGAGGTCTACGACCTCGTCGGCGGTAGACTCTCGTTCCTCAACCGGGTCGCAAAGAGCAAAGATATGATCGCTACGTGCAACCAGATCTACAAGGTTGAGAAGACGTGGTTCCTCAACCAGTGCTGGATTCTCGGCGCCGAGATGGACGACGATGTCATGGACCAGCAGAAGTGGGCGGTAAGTTATCCTTTGGCGATTGTAACACCATGAACAATAAAACACATCACGAGGATCATAGGCTAACCACAGAATCACAGGCCGGCGCAATGACTCTGGCCCAGGCGCTCGTCGACAAGGAAGAAGACATGGACAAGACGTACGACCCGGAAAGAGGCCATCTTCTACCGGCCTTCCCAATGCACAAGGCCCAGCAGATCATGACGCGAGCAGACTTCATCCGCGACATGGACCGCCTCAACCTCTTCTCCATTGCCGCCGACGCACAAGTTCGCGCCTCCTCTGTCCCCATGCACCGCGCCTTCCAAGAAATCTGCGCCGAGGAGGGCTTCCGTGACCACCTCGAGAAGACAGTCATCCGCATCGGTGACATCGAGTCCCTCGGCCGCACCCGTGAGCTCGTCGCCAAGGACTTGGTCCTGGGCGGCAAGTACGAGATTAAGCGGGACGGCAAGAACGGAGTTGTTGTCAAACTCGTCGAGGGTGAGGATCGTGGCATGTACGTCTGATTTCCTTGCGCCGTGGGCGTTGCGACAGAAGTTCCGCGTGCAAAGGAATAGAGGACAGTGTATGATGGGACAATGACGGGATCGCCTTCGCAGATTAGAAAAGGGGGGGGGGGGGGCATGGAGGCTGAGTAGTCTGCTGGGGATCATGAGGTTTGCGAACTGGGGTTGATGGGGGCGGCGACGGCAGCGGCGTGCACACTCTGCCTACACCCGCGCCTAGTCTTAAGGGCATGTCCCTGAGATCGGGGATAGATCGGTGATGGTCATGGTGGTGGTGGCTAGCTGAAGATCAACAAGATGAAGAGGGTCTGGGGCAGACTCCATCTGCAAGGACAGCCACCGCCCCAAGGAGGGTGACGAGAAAGAAAAAAACCTGCTCGACAGGCCGAATCTCGACGCTGCCAAATTGTTGTAAAACTGTAAAATAGATGTCCTGGACAGGGTGGCTGCGCATGCCCTGGTGTCACATCCTGCCACTACTCATGTACCATCGATCGCGACAAATCACAACAAGATTTCCTACATAACCATCGCGTCCAAGCCCATTCGAAGATTGACAAATCCTTTGCCAGAGAATAAACTGGACAAGCAGCAAGAATCGCAGCAGTAGAAGACATGTTGGCTCAAATCGCGAACAAGCGCCGTCTCATGTACATCCGGACCTTGGAACAACAACACAGCAGGCGCCCCACCCCACACCACCCATCCATCTCATCTCGCATACTTGGACAGACTAAGATATGAAGTAGCGTAGATTCCCGATCCCTGCCGCCCGCCCCCTCCCCGAACGACGTCTTAGACTTTTGTTGTAACTGCGAATAGCCACACGCCAAATGGACGCGCAGGCCGGCACGTACCAAATGATAGGTGTTGCCGTCAAGTGTGTTATTAGGGATGATCTCCAGGCTCCCGTTATCACACGGCAAGTGTCGCCATACGGAGGAGCCAGACCCTCGATCGATCAAACCGACTGATCACCACCTCAATATCTCACGCTACCGAATTCAGAGAGATCCGAACACCCACTCACCCACCACACTCTTCCCCCTCCCATCGCGATCCTCCCCGAACCTCTCCCCATATGGTCAATTCTTCAGCGGGCTCTCTTTCTCTCTCTCTCTGTCCAACGAGAACGGAGTGGACTCCGCCCGCAACTCAGGCCTTTTGGCTTCTCCATCGGGAACCCCCCCCACCCCCCCTTTCTCCATTGAACGCAATGTCACTGGTCAATGATGTGGGCAATAGATGGGGGGCCACTCGCCAAGACCCCAATCCCACGCATATCATCCGCGCGTAGGGAAGAGCACGCGCATAACCGAGGGAAGCAAAAAAAAAGCCTGGGTAAGTGAAGAGGGAAGTAAAAATGAAGACTCGCATGTATTTCTGTCCATGTAAAAAGAGCCACTGCCACAGAGACATTGATTCGGGTAGTAGTGCAGATGAAATGGAAATCAAGTCGGGGTTGGGCCCCATCCACCTGCAGGATCTCAAACCACCCCCCTCCCCAACATAGGAGACCCCATTTTCGCAAAACGCAGTCCACATAAGCAACTGATCGACCCCGGCAGAGAGGGAGGGAGAGAGAGGGAGAGAAAGGGAGACGACTGGTGGCATTCAATGTACCGTAAGTACCCGTATTGCCTCGTCCCACGTCTTCGAGAGCGGCCCCCCTCCCTCCCAAATCCACAGATCGTAATCAATCCCGCAGATGCAAGACGCAAAGTAAAGGAGTGCTGAGAAATTCCGGGAGTCGAGAGCGCATTGGAAAAATGGGGATCTTCACTTCGTACGAGACCGCCGAGTTGCGAGCCGTCTAATATCTTTGTCAGTTTCGTAGACTGAAGACGGGATTCGGTCGAGTTGTCGCGTGCCGCACAGCATATCGGCTAAAGACAACTGCACGAGTTGAAGGGGTTTGAACGTCGCCAGAGGTTACAAGAGCGGCTTTGCCGGCCCGATTGAGGCTCATCGACGTAGTGATTCGCCGGCCGGCCCAGGGTTAATCACGGAGATTCCCTCCCTATTCGCGCGGGCGGCAACCTGAGGCGGCTCAATGAGTCGGTTCTCTGCATATGATCCATTGACAACATCTAATCAGGGAACGTTGATAGGGCAATTGACGCCATGGACAACGTGCGAGGATAGGCGCAATTTTGCCCTGCTTATATGTTGTATTCGCATTGCGGACGGCATGCCTACCCCCATGCAATGCTCTCAAGTCCTCCTTGAAGATTGCTATTGAGTGTGTGCAGAAAAATCACATTCGGACACTGTCCGAGCCGCCCGTCCAGAGATCGATTCCTTGATCCCTTGCTTGTGCCCTGATTACCCAAGAAAAAAAAAAAAAAAACCAACGGAATAATACGCCGGATATGTTAGCCTCCCGTGGGCAAAACCAATAATGAAAACCTCCCGAGTACACTAAGAAACGCCGACAAGCGAAAAGACATCCCGTCTGGGAAGATAATCAAAGCTATAAATGACCCGCGCGCAAGAGAGTACCGTGCCCAAAGCTGACCGCAACTCCCGACTCTTCAAACTTGACCTTCTCAGCCAGGGTGAATGCCTTCACCCTGGCTGACATCCGTTGTATCAAGCTGGGATGCATGTGAGCCCAAGTACATGATCTCATCCCCGTTGCATCAGCATGCCTCATCCACCAACGCCCGAACACACCAACGCCGAGCACACCTATACCAGCCTAGACAATTGCAGCGGAAATCGGACAATAGTGAGAAAATACAGCACACGGATACACCGGAGGAAATGAATACGAGGAGGGCGAGCACCCAAAGACGAGCGAGAGATGGTGGGCCGAGTCGGAGCGAAATGGTGGCTCTTTCAGGCATACGCTGGCGGGTTCGGAGGAAACGCTCAGGTGCACAAGAAATCAAGGCCTTGATTTCTTGCAACGCTCTGCCAGTCCCAAACAGAAAGCCAGTCGCCGTAATCCATGAGGCGCCAAAGCTCCTCCAGTATGTCGAGGACCCGATCGCAGTTACGAAGTCCAGTATAGCCTCGAATTGACCGTATCACAGAGCGAACCCTTTCTTGTTGAGATGGGTCAAAGCAGGTCGCGCCAATGACCAGACAAGGCATCAATAGCAAGGTCAGCGCAGGATCAGAGGGCTTAAAGCCCTCCATGATAGCCAAGGACTCTTCGACTGCCGACGTAATGCGGATGTCGTGCTGAGGCGGTCGACGGATCGGTGGGGGAGATGCAGGCCGCTGCTCGTCGATGACGGCACAAGTTGAGGAACCCGCATCGGACTCATGCATCGAACTCGTCCTAGACGGGCCGCGAGAGTTAGGGTCCCTTTTGAGTTGCATGGCGAGGGGAAACCCCGCCGCAGTAGAGGGCCGCAATCCAGGCGACGAAGCACAGCTAGTGGCCGTTGATGGCCGAGAGATTTGCGAGTGACGACGAGATGAAGACGATGAAATAGATGTAGCGATCGAGGTCGCGACGGAGTATACCGATGGTCGTCTCTCGGATACGATGGGAGGATAGATAGTTCGGAACAGATGCAAGAACATCATGTGCTTGTAGACATGTCCAACCCGGTGCCTGCTATCTCCCGGAGGCCACATAGGCATCCACTGTTCGATCGCTTCCTGGATTTCCTGGGCTTGGTATAGAATGTGGTAGTTCACGACCGTCTCGGATCCCCGGTAGACACTCTCACGGATCGTGTTTCTGATTGTGGTTATGTGGCAAAGATATTGGAAAAGACCATCGGCGACTCCCAGGAGTCGAGGAGACTCGATGGGGACCAAAGGACTCCAGTCCTCGGAAGCGAGACGCGGGCCATCCATCGAAGGATGCCACAGTAGCTCATCGGCGTAGATATGATACTGGAAGAACTCCTGGATAAAGCTCAAGAAGACGGTGTCCTCTGGGGGCGTCTGCTGAATGAGTTCCTTGTAACCTCTGAGGTGGACTCGATGTTCTCCGTGAGGGTTGCCTTCGATAAGGGTTGTAACCAGAAGGCATAGCATTTGTGCGAAACGAGCAGAGGAAATTGTCTGTCCATCTACATTTTCTTCTGCCGACCGGCGAATATCGGCATAAAACGACTCCATTGCCGCCTTGTGATGGTAATCCGATCTCTTCTGGAGAGCCTCGCGGCTAGTAGTGGGATTCTGCTGGAGTAGTTTGGCACCATAAGGTGTATCGAAGTCGATGTGCTTGCTGCTCATGGCTAAAATTGAGTGCATCACACCTTGGTGGAGATTTGCCAAGGGAAGAACAATGTCCTTGAAGGCATTCTTGGCCTCTCCCTCAACAGTCAGGACGTTGCTGAGATGGACACCGTAGTGTCTCCAGAAGATTTTATCCTCGACCGTGTCAACACCATTAAATAATGGCTGCATGGTGAAGACCAATGAGTCTTCGACGCGGTCTGGCACTTTATTAGGTACCGTATGTAGAGAGGGAGCAACGACTAGAGGCACTTACCTTCGCAGGCCTTCTGTTTGCCACTTCTCCAAAGTTTCTTCTCGTGATATCCCTCGCAAACGACCGCGTTCTTCTCACAATTCATGCCTAGTAGGACATTAGATTCCGACACAGCATATGACCGCGTCACTTACATCTCGGCTTTGCTTCGTCGCACTTCTTCTTCCTCCTGCGGCAGGTGATGCAGCCGGTCTTGGATCTTCCTTTGGTAACCTTGCTTGGGTTAACAACAGGGCCTAGCGGGTGCTTACGAGGCCTGCCACGGGGTCGCTTTTGCTTCGGCTGGGTGCTCGACGGTGAAATAAGGGCGTCCTCGGCTGGGTTGAGAGGGGCCTCCGTCACGTCGTCGAGCTTGAAATCGTCGTCCAATGGTTCGAGTTTGGGTACAGTAAGGATGTCGTCAGAGCCCTGTTCCCAAACATTGTCGTTGTCAGCATCATCTCCGTCGAAGGCGTCGGCGTGGGTCGTGCTCCAGGAATCTGTGCAGGTTGAGGACGCTGAGTGTACCATTGTTGGAGCGCAGGAATGATCCGTAGGTGCAATATCCATGCCAGCACTAATAGGAGAAAGCTGGCCAGTGTGGGAATGAGTAGCTGTGGTGTTCATCCAAGCAGCCGCTTGGAAAGAGGGTGAGTGCGGAAGGAGCATGTCGCCGTTCATGTTGTCGTCCGAAGAGATGCTGTGGTTATCCGACCAGGTGATATCGCCCTCATCCGACACAACAGGCAAAAGAGGAGATTCCATGGCTCGTCAATAACGAGACCATGCCAACACCGCAGTGCCAAAATATGTGCTGTTATGCCAGTTGCCAACAGGTCCAGGCAAGCCAGGCGGTGGCGGGTAGTCGAAAGTCGGAAGGTCGATCAGATATCAAATCCAGAGGCCATAGGATGTCCTCGGAGGCAAGGTGGAGAAGCAGGTGACAGCAAATGATCTCACAGTCGGCAACAGGCCAGTCTCAGACTTGAGGACGTAGGCGGAAAGGTGACGAGAGGTTGAGGCAGGCGAAGTTGTCGAAGATCAAGACCGCAGTGGACCTTTCAAGAAGAAGGAAAGGGCTGATCGCTGAGGAGCCGGCGTGGAATGGAGGGGCTGAAGTGGGTGGAGAGATGATCGCTGGGTCTTATTTGGAAACCAGCTTGCTTGCCGTTGAGACGGAGGGGGAAAGAGGATGAGGGTCGTTGAACGACAGGACATGGGCCAGCCGCTTCGAGGGGCGGGATATGCACATACATATCTGCAGATAGCTGCGCTGCTAGTGGGTGGGCAGTCGGGACAGCGATAGGGTCTGTCTGGAGCAGCGAGGACGACGTGCAGAGAAATCGATGTTTCTCCCACACACACTAAGGTCCCCTAGCACCTTAGCTCCCCACATGCAAGGTGTGCACGACGGACGAGTTGGAGGGGAGTATTGTTTCCCATACGATGGATGGACCATGGGCGGATAAGAACGCTGTGGGATATGAGGTGAGGTCTCATGTCGTACCGGCTTTGCCAAGGGGAGAGCACCCCGAACTGCTCCTCCGTCCCCAGACCAGCCAGGTGCTGTGGTGCCGTCGGTGCCGCGAGGCAGATGGTGCTAATAGAAAGAGAACATTAGCCTGGTAGGTATCGTGTAATGGCCAAAAAAGGAAGGGAGCAAAAGCATAGCGGAATTGCTGCCAGCTTCAGCGTCGTTGACGGCGAATGGTATGTGGAATTTTGGGTCCTTCTGGAGACGTCTCTCCACTTGCGATGCACTGATGCGGTACGATGCGTTGCGGTGCGTCTTTCATCTGTCGACGAGTCGAGTCGAGTCGAGCCGAGTCGAGCGAAGGAGAGACGATGGACGCCTCTCGTCGTCCTCCTGTTTGCTCCTACTCCGTACAGCCCGCAATACTGACAACTCCTGCTTAGGCCCCTCAGTCCCCAGTCTGTATACCCTCGCCGTCTATCAGCCCTGGTCGTTGCTAGCGTCGTGTGGACGGACGCCCCTGTCACTGACAGAGAGGTACCATGATGTACCAAGTCGCTATCCGCACAGCAAATCCCCACGATGTCTTCAGACGGTTTGATTCGCTGTCGTAGAATTTCTTCTGTTATTGACAGGGGCTACCTTAGCCAGGAAATGGACTGTGCGCACACCCCAATCAAGTCATGCTCGAAAGAGTGTTGCAGCGCGGAGACTCCACTGTCGTGGGAGAAGTCGAGGTGGGGGTGAAAGTAGCGAGCTGTGCAATGCTTGGTTCGAGTTAGATGTTCTGATCAAGTACTCCGAAAACTCGAGGGGATGCATGCATGGGTGAAAAGCCCTGGTAAATAATGATGATGAGGTGCAGAGATGAGCCATGGCCGACCCTGAATCACGACTCATGGATCATTTGCATAGGGAAGACAAGTAGTATCCGCAGCCAGGGCCACGATGAGGCTGTCCGACTGTCGCGCCATCACTCATGGATGCTTCCGCATTACGGCGCCTCTTGGGGCCGTTCAATGACGGCCGACGTGACCAAAGCTTACGAAGCAAATAATGTCGACAGTAAGACAAGGTGGTCGCAGCGTATCGTATCGCGTCGTGTCAAGAAAGTGTGGGGGAAAGAGGGGAGGTCGAGAAAGCGAGCGGAACTCGGAGAGAAAAGGTCGATGGACGATCGTTGAGATTGTAGTCGTGGATCACCAGGATGAAGTTGTCTTTCTTCTTTTGTCTCAATTTTTTCTCTCGTCAAGTGTCCGAAACGTCGAATCTCCATTCAAGAGACCATTCGGCTGGCGGAATCGCGGTAGAATACTCCATATTGGGCACAGAACGAGTCAATGTTGGCCGGTACTTGTTCGTGTGTCGGAAGTGTGGTGCGTAGTCACAGAAGCTGGCTGTATCATGATATCATGGTGGGTTCTAGCAGCGAGGGTCACGCTTCTGAGGCCTGTCTGATGCATGTGCAGGCGGCCTGATTTGGAAAGAGGATTGACTGTCTGAGCCCAGCGTCTCTAGAGTCTCTTGACTGCGGCGAGCGAGAGTCGCTCAAGCAGCGGACTAAATCCAAGGTGGCTCGTGTAGGCGGAACCTCGACGACAGAGGGTGGCATACTGCGGTGAAGACGGTCGTGAGGGTTGTCATGGAGGAGGCGACGGTGTGTGGTGGACGACATCGACACTTGGTTGACTAGTCACAGGTCTAGGCGTGCATTAGGCGGTACCGGAAGATCTGTCGTCTCGTTGTCGCCTCGTCCCAAATACCGTGCGGTGGGAGTGCGTGAGTGAGACATGAATGGGCAAATGGACGGGCGGTGGGTGCTATGCGTCTGTTCTCTCCTCGATCCATTCCGTCCGACCAACAACCAACCACGGGTAGGCCTATGGTGTGCAAGTGCGACTTATGGTTAGGCCGGAGAAACGTCGCAAGTGCCTGAGCTCTGCAGGACCGGTTTGGCCCTTGGGCAGAGACACATGGCCGGCGCGGTGGAGTAATCTCTGAACGCGAAATTCGCCCAGGTGAAGAAGCAAGACACGGCAGGCCAGTGCTGGCGCTGCGTCGATCTACTTTGGAGGCATGCTGAGAAGCATCTTGTTGGTCGAGTTGAGGGCGAAATTTGCCACATTGGAACCTGAAACTTCCTTGGGGTCGAGTTGACTCCGTGACCGCAGGTGTAGCCGCAGCGTCTCCGTCTCTTCCTCTTTTTTGCGTTGTCATCGCGGCGTGTCGAGTTGTCCCTGCAATGCGCCGTGCTGGACTGGCTTGCATTGGCTGTCTATGGACTGGGCGGACTGGGATGTTTGAGGTTGGTGCTGGGATTGAACGGTAGGGGTCTTTGGAGGCGTCGTCGGGGAATAGGCTTAGGAATTGGCAGATTTGTCGGGGACTGGCCAGGAGAGCGCCCACAATCCAGCATCGTAGTAGTGCTCCTAGCCGACTGTCCGAGGGACAACAGGCAGTATCGAACGATATGGCGAGCTTGGGCCGCTTTACTGGAGTCTGGCTCGGTGTCGCCTGTCGGTCGGAAGAGACTTTAATTTGAGCGAGGATCTAAGTGTATTGCTGGTGGTGCTGAGGTGCAGAGAAAGCTGAATTCTGCGGAGCGGTTTGCGGGCCTTTCGGACGTGACCCTGCGCCGACGGGCGCCTTTGACCCATCAAATGCGCGAGCTAGAGGACGAGGTGCAGACAGCGACGTTAGCTACGCCGTAAGCATGCACCTGCCTGGAGGAATTGAGGAGACAGGACTCGTCAATGGCGAGGCGACGATGCATGCTGTGTTGTTGCTGTCAAGTGAGGCGTGTGTAGCTGAGGTAAGGTACCAACCTAGCCAGCTGTTGGTGATGAGGACGATGAACACCAGGATGGTGATGACTCTTCTTGGATTCATGCGTCATTGGTCACTGAGCGAGAGCAGAAAGAAGCAGATGGAATATTTTCTTCGTTCTCGCCTGCAACAATGGGAACATTTTCTCTCTTTCCGTCTGCTCGCTCCAGTTGTTCCATGCAGCTTCTATTCTTCCGTTCGCAAGGCAGGTACTCAGTCATTACCCACTCACCTTGCACTTAACGGCTCTGGTTGCGCTTTCCTGAGATAGGTAGCTAAGGCAGGTAATTACGTTACCTGTAGCATGCCCACCCGGTATCTGAAGGTTCCGTTAAGGTACGTACTCAACCCTGATTTTGGACCTTGATGAGCTCCACGACGGGAAAGTGCACTGCTCCGTCAGCAATGGAAATGGAGGAGATTGCTTGTCCACCATTTCTTCTTGTCATCTGGTAAGGTAGGTAGTTGGTCGTTCAAACCGAAGCAAGAGAAAGTGCGGGCTGCCTTCCCTCCCGAACGTTTCCCGGCGCTCCCGCAACTTCCGTGCTCTTGAACACCGACCTGTGAATAACGCCCGTGCTCGTGGTCCGATGACGGCCCCGGACGATTTCAACATTTTTATGCTCGCATTTGCATCATCCATCCATGGCCTCGAGGGTGCTGGATCGCAGAGATTTACATGCCTCCCTTCCCTTTCCTTCCTGTCCTGCCACTTCCAGCGTCTTACGATGCACTGTGCAGCTGGCGGACTCAGCTGGAATTCCAACATGAATCTACCCCACTGTCAGCCGCTGTCGACAGGCCCACAGACCATTCAATCAACAGAGACCAGGGCCCAAGGAGTGATTGTCTGTCAGGGTTGCTGATTTGCTTGCTTTTGCCTAAATAATCGCTTGATCTGATTAAGCATACAAAAGCGTGAAGAGAGGGCCCCGATCAAGGCTATACCTATTCCAGTAAGTAGACCTAAAAGGATATATTACTTTAAGTAGTAGTAGCTATTTTGCTTCAAAGCTTTTCTTAAAAACAATTATATTCGTAATATTTATATATCTCTTAATATAAGAATATTAAAGTTTATAATAAAGATCTAACTTCTAAATACTTCTAGTGGTTTTTTAAAAGTACTAAGATTAAATTACTAAACTATATTTTAAGTATATAAAGTAGCTTAAAACTCACTTTTAAAGATAGTAATAGATAATATAATATTCTAACCTTAAGTAATAATAATATAAAGTATATAATTAATAAAAGATATACTTTATTTTCTTATATTTATAATATATTTCTAGAGTACCCTAAGTATACTATTTTAATTCTAACTAATAGCTAATTACTAATAAAAAGTTTTAAACTACTTTATATTTTTAAAAAGAAAAAAATTATTAAATTATATTATTTAATAATCTAATATTAATTTTATAGAATTCTTTTCTTAAAATTAAATACTTAAGTCTTTAAAATACTCTATTTAACTCAATAAAGCCTCAGTATTTACTACTAATAAATACTCTTAGCGGCTAGTAAATGAGGTTTAATTGATTCAGCCTAAAAAAGCGCGCTTTTGATGGCTTCAGCGCAAAAAAATCAGCAGGGATCAGTGATTGACGTGCAACCCTGTTGTCCGTGGTTACCTTAAGATTTGGGAAGGAGCCCCTCTGTAGTGTGGAGCTGCAGTCAAGACCCTTCCTACTTCTTCCTTCCTCCCATTCACTGCAGCCAGAGATCAACTTGCTCGGACAGTGCTTCCTGGTGAGATACCTTAGGTAGACTTCGGTTGATGAAGCACCTCAAGTACCTCGGCGGTATGGAAGGTACATGGCACACCTCCTGCAGTCCCTCCCTTCCTCTCCCTGCTGCCTGGTCCGGTCGTTCTGTCTCGCAGGATCAAGTATGTACCTTCCATTGGACTAACTTTCTTTCCTCACTTGGGCTATTTTGCCCTGGGCTTCTATACCTAGTGTCCTACCCTACTGCCATGTTTTTGCCCGGACAACTCCGTTCTGTACCTGACTCTCCGAGGCCAAAGTCGAGCAAGCAGGAACTCTTACCATACTCGACAAGGTGAAGCGAAGGAGACATCATGACAGCGTCGTTTCTTCCCGCTCCCCTGTCTCGAGCCCCTTTGGCATTGTGGACTCCTCGCGCGGCACTTTGCCAACTTGACAGTCCTGGCTGGCGACTCTTCGTTACGAGATGATACCTTTGCTGAGGTATCGAAATGGAGAATGGAGACGTCGCGACTGATCGCGTAGGACCTGCGGAGTGCGGACTATCACGGCAACCCAACCCCAAACCACATGACCTCGGATGCTGGTTGACGAACGCCGACATCGACCTCAGCCAGCCCATCTCACATTCCATTCACCTGGTGCCTCGCCCTTCCCAATAGCCCATAGATTGATCCTCTCAGGCCATTCATTCTTGGCTGTGGTCTCACTGTCACCCATCAGCACCCTAAATAACCAGAAACAGCAGCATCCACCATGCAGCTAGTTGCAGCAATCACGAGCCACAAAGAGCAATCCAAAACGTCAATCTCATCGGAGCCGGGCTCCATCCGCGACGGGTTTCCTCCTCTTTTCCCGCCTCCCGGTCAAGCAGGCATTCAACCAGTCTAAATCGAAATATCGCGCGTCGACCCTACCGACCATTTCTCTTCTCACCTGGAGCGCCGTCCTGCGTCTCGGTGCATCCGACCAACGGCCATTAACCGAGATGCAATCCCACCAAAACATGCCCAGAAATATCCCGGCAATTATCGGACCGTATGAGCCCTGTGTCTGGGGCATGCCAAGTCGAGGTACTTCTGTGCTTTACGATGTTCATCTGCCACGCCCGTCTGGGGCTGAAGAGCGGAGGCTCACCCTTCTAGTAAGGTTGCAATTCACGATTGAGGCCTAGGGCGCTCCTCTGCACTACGGATACACGCCTTGTTGGCAGGTGACACTGACAGACAAGGTTGGCACAGAACTGCAACTACCAGAGAAACTCGGATCTTCCAACGACATTGCACTTCCACGGAGCCGAGGCCATTTTGATACCTGAGCGCCGAGGCAAGCATCGAGGCGCAAAATCCATTTACGTACGGCCTGAAAGGATTCAGGTTGTCTTCCGCTACAGTCCAGACTGCCCGGATGGACAGTTGTCGGCGCCTTTCCAACTACCGCTTTGCAGGCGCTCGCTACAGCCACGACCGTACCGAAAACACCGCCTAGCAGCCGATTCCCAGCAGGGACACTACGAGCACCAACATCATGGCACCTGAGTGAGCCCAAGGAATTCCTCCGCCGCTACGACACGGCGCGGCGCTCGAGTCATCTAGCCGCGTCCGTCTCGTGCAGTCGGTCGTCGTTGGCCTCTCGCTCCCGTGAATCGCCGATCGAGCAGATCCTTGTCTCTTCCAACCTTGTCAGTGTCTTACGCATGGGCCGATATTGAGCCCGTTGCGGCTTCTCAGACCGTATCCATCTCGGCTATTTATCGCAATCCCGGGCTGCATGACCAAAAAGCAAGCTGCCCGTCAAGACACTGGCAGCCCACGAGACCTGATTCAACAGACCACGCCTTGTTATGCCGTAAGTCTGGAGTACAGTACGGAGTATGGGTACGGAGGACCTTGGGTTCCTCCCACTCAGGCTCCAGCCGTAATTTATCTATTCGCCCGCTTTCCGAGCCATCGAGGGCCTGAATTGCCCACGAGAGAAAAGCGATAGATAGAATCTCACTCGCTGTTTCGATCATTTCATATCTTTGCCCGTCTCGTGGAGACTAAAACCCTTATCCGATAGCAGCTTCCCCGCAAGCGAGGAGTTGGACGACTAGCTGTGCACTATATGCAAGATATGATAAGTCCGATTCTGGCCCGAGACACACCAATCCATTCTCGAGTCTCGATATCGCGGACGACCGTCTGAATACGAATTGGCTCATTTTACACACAGAGCTTTCTACGCAACCTTAATCGCTGCGTCCCCCGCCTTTTGTACTGGGAGTGCCGGAGCCAGTCAATCATGGCCATCATAAAACTAACCTCGGGTCTGAGAACTGAGGACGACCGACCCACAACTTCGAACGCCTGTCGCTGTGTTCTCCGTCCTGTCTGATTGGATATCGGCCGCGCCAATCATCACCAATCTGCCGCTCTCGGCAAAATGTTCAGGTTGAACGGCATATGCGCCCAGCCGTTTGCTTCAACCGGGGAGGGGTCGCATGCCTGGCGTCTCGGTTCTATTCTCTCATCAATCCAAGCTCAGCCCCGTTTGTCCTCGTTACGGACGCTCTGGTTAATGGAAATGAGCCCCCAGGCTCAGGACAGAGAGTGTAGTATACAAACTTTCGTTTACGTTGCCATTTGACCCGACGATGGGGTCGTTCCCCCGTAGAGTTGCGCAGCGCATGCGACTACCGACCTCTGCCATATTACCGATATTCAGTGCATCGCGAAGACGTATGTGGACAAACCTCGCGCGCTCGGCCACCTTTCCACGCAACACATGGCGCTGTCCGCTGATCGTACACTACGCGTTCTTCCTGCTTATGAATCCTGCAAGCCGGTCGGATTCACTTGTCAAGGGTCTGAACCCACGAACAGTTCCCAGAGCTTCAATGGACAGGCTTTTCCATACTCATCTTGGGTTCCAATACAAGAAAAGCCACCGCGGCGTACGCATTATCATGCGGATGCTGGTATTGCTGGCCCAATCCGCAGGAGCGATGCTGGCAGGTCATGACCAATGAGTGTGAGCCATTGGGGCATCAGGGGTCAACAAAGCGATCGTGAGTTCGTAACATAGTCGATGTTAAGGCAAAACTTGCGCCTCCTCTGATCATTGGGGTTGCGAAGGTCACTGAAGGCTCTGAGGTTGATAGCCCAAGTCGAAAGGATTCGCTCTTTCCCGAATAAGCTATCCGTAACTCGCTCGCTCGACTCGCCTGCAATGGAGCTCGCTGGACCTTGTCGTTCGTCCAACGATGACCTACTCAGCCCATTCCGCATCACTCATTTCCAATGAAGACTTGTCGTCTCAGGTCTTGGACGATCGATTTTGTCATTGCTAACACATTACTCATGGGGCATCACAACGGAATTGATGCGCGCCTCTTTCCCAAGGGTCATGACTGAAGCATCTTGAGCTTGTGATCAGCGCCACAGGGGGTACCTCACCAAGGTACTTCATCGTCCGGGGTCGGGACAAGTGGCTGAAACATGCATGCGACTCCTGCCGGTGGACGATGGGCGAGGGGCTTCGGGCTGTTTCCATCGTCGAAACTTGACAGTGACCTGTTGGTTTGCCTAACACGGAATTCCAGACGTTTCGGAGCAGCCTGCTGAGGCTCATCCGAACTTCACAGGACACTGACCACAACAGTGGCTTTAAGGGGTGCTGGGATATCAGAGCACTGCAGTACATCGAACAGGTTCGGCTTCTCAGCACCAATTCAACGACGCTTACCTGCTCGTTGTCACTTATGACGCGCATACAAGTACGGTGAGCTGACTGGACGACCACACGAGGCCGAAAAAAACTCTTCAATATAAGCAAACCCCAGCGGCATCGTCACTCTACCTAGGAGGAGCACAATCGTCGTCAGCAACTTGAACGACGACATAGTCCGGCCGTTCCAAAAACGTGCAACACAAGAAACGCTTCAGCGGACCGTCTGAGACTTTTAAAGCAATAAACGAACCCAATGACGATGAATCCGGAAGCCCGAGCGCAAGGCTTGGACCGTTGTCGGATCTACTAGTTGCTTCCCGTCTCTTTTTTGACTTTACGAGACGGTGCGTGCCGTCGGCGGGTGGTATCCACCAACATTGGACCATTATCAGTGCGCAACCTGTACCTAATCCATAACTTCCCGTCTGTCCACATTCAACATGAGGTCAATGTATGGATTATGGCTGCTTGTCTTCCGTCCGCTTGACATGGATATCGATGTTTGTCTTCATACCTAACTCTCAGGCGAGATCCCTGGACCATGGTATTTCAAGGCTCCTCTGCAGGGCCCAGGCGACGGTGAGGGGCTGTTAATGTGCTGCGCTGTGCTCTGCAGCGCATCAGCCCGCTTTGCTTCCTGTCTGTCATCCTGAGCCTTGACGGTAGAATTTCGGGCGGATGCACCAGTCACCGCAGTCTGCTGGTCAAGTCCACCCAGAGACGGGAAAACAACTTTAGAAAACCCCATTGTAACCTCAGTCGGGCTCATAGCGGAACCGCATCTCTCTCACCTCTCCAACCCTCACCCAGCTCAACCCTAGATCCATGGTCCAATAACGCAATCCCTGGCCGTGTCCGTCAGGGTCAAGAGAGGCTAAACCGCATACTCCTTAGCCGCTAGCGAGGGAAAAAGAGACACCCAGTGTGTACCTCGAGATACTTTGAGCCACACCCACCAACACATCGGCGCAACCCTCCACTCATTGGTGCGCATTCGACTCGCCTGCGATTCACCTTCTCAGCCCTTGGCGGCTTGGGTTACTGGACTCAGAATGTGGGTTTCTTCCTAGAGTATTCTTGTCCGGCAGGCATCTTGATTGTGGTTCGTCACCCGTTAAGTGAGCGTCTCCATCCTCAACCAGAAAGGGTCCTTCTGGAGGACCTGAGACCCTCCATACCGCTGCAGAGCCCGCTGCAGAGCCCGCTGCAGAGCCCGCTGCAGACTCGGGGATTTTCGCAGGGAATCAGATGGTGGATGATTCATCAGAGACAGCAACATCGCACTCACCGACGCTTTTTGGTCTCTCGATCAACTCTACATCGCCTCTGAACTTGGGGGCTGATGACATGGGCAAGAACGTCTGGTCTCGTCATTGCACCTCACCATCGCTCCGCTCACGACATCACTGACTTTCTCCACACGACTCGTGAGGATCTTCAGCAACCTGCTTTTGTTGCAGGCTTGCTGCCTGCCTGGGTCAAGGGTCCGAACCTCTAGTGTACATCTCGGCCGACCACCGCGTAAGCTCTGTTGCCCTTGGTTGCTAGCGTGGGTTCGGTATCTCCTACGTAATATAGCCATGCCTCACACATCGGATGCGACATCACACCGCCAAATGTGCGAGTACCATGTTCCTGGACGGATGGCTTCGTGAAGACAAGCAGATGCCAACCTAGCGGCAGCACCGTCCGATCTACCCCGTAAGAACACGCGAGGTACCGCTGAGACCGAGATCGAAACGAACCTTGAACCAGCTCCAAACGCACAGAGTAGCAAACTTCTTTTGGTGGACACCAGCCATCTTCAGCTGGCGTCGACTTACGATCTTCCTGGCAACCTCCTTCCACCAGACTTCCCGCAAGTGTCAAGTTGGGTTGAGAGATCGGCTACTTTGACTGAGGCGATGCTACTTCGGGCAAGGCGTTGGCATCTCCAATCAATCGCTCTCCACAGTCTATTTGCAGCACAGACCCGCGCCATCAAGAACGCCGCAGTGCGAGCGGCACGCAAGGCTCACCGGCGCAGGGATTCGGCTGTGAATCAACTGGGTCATTAGAAGAAGTGATTCATGCCGATTTGACCAACCACCGCCTGTCAACCTTCCTCTGGGCGAACTTCTCAAGTTCAGTGGCCTTGCTGGATCGACAATTAGCGTGCGAAAGACAGGGCGCAGGCATCAAGCGGTGTTCACCTCGTCTTACCGTTTGAAATGTCGGGCTGTCGCGGAGCAGGAGTGTCCCAGCGGGAAAAGTCGGTGTCTGATTTGTTTAATCCGGAAGCCTGAACACGTTGGTTTCGTAGCAGGGAATAAGCCAATTTCAGATTTCTGGGGAAAGGACTCCCTTGATAGCGCCAGCATCATCCGCACTGCGTCCCGCCATCTTCAACGACGACTTTCACGTAGTGTCGATGGAGGAGGAGATGGCCAGCAGACACAGCCCACGACGTCGGCCTCTTGTATCGTCTCAGAGGTCCAAGTCAGAATTTGCGGCTGGAGTGGGCTGTCGAAGGGCCTCAGCTAGCTTCTTTCCAAGTTTTCGTCACATCTGGGTCAGAGAACGCTACTACAAGCGCCTCCTAATCAGCCGCCAGCCAAGTCTAGGTCACGACTAGTTCGTCGATGATGGTGGTGTCCCAAAGACGCTAGCAACATTTCGCTCTCCGAACGCACAAACCTGCTCCGGAAGCCGCCTCGCCGTGTTCTTCCCGCCATTATGATTAATTTCAATATGAGACCGACGGCATGTGCCAGAAATGATATACGAGGGACCGATATTCTCTTCAACCACCTGCCTTTGTTCAGGTCATGATAACGGTGTTCGGACCATTCGACTCACGCAGCGTGCGGCAGATCTCCCGCACTCTACAGGATTTAATCTCGATCACCAACATTCGGGGGTCCACATGTAGATGATCTGGTCAACTCTTCCGCTCCTTGAACAGGTATTTGCCAGGCTAGTGTCCGACGACATGCTCTGTCGGCATCAAGGCTGTGCGTTTTCACGTGCATTGATACCTTACTCTACGTATCGCAGTGCGGCTTTTGCAAGCTTGCGTGTATTATGTCGCTAGGAAGGCAGCTCAAGCTGACCGAATGAAACGAACGATCGACAGGCTCAGCGGCCGCCCAGATGGCCACTGAACAGGACAAGCATCTCACCACGAACGCGACCGCCTCTCCGTAAACTCGGGATTGTAGACGTCCATTCTATGGGTGAACATATGGAACTGGATCTAAAAGGTGTCAGCGACGCGCTTTTGGGCCAGGCCAGAACGAGGTGCAGTCGCAACCAATCCTCCGTCTGAAAGATGTGCATGATGATGGATCTGCCGGGTCAGACGTGAGGTTGGTGGTTGCATCGCTTGCGACTCTCAAGCGCGAAAGTAAGCATAGTGTCACAAGCCCGCATGCACCCCTTTCCTAGGCAGCCAGGTCAGGGCATCAATTACCGACCCTGCAGTTTGCCAGACAAACGCAGTCTTGCTGTGCAACTTGATTACGTCTTCTTTGGTTCGGCAGCAATAGATGCTGCCATAGCCCGAGCAATGACCGTCAGCATTTGCCCCCATGCAAGTGACACGGCAAATAATCAGCCGAGGAAAATGATCCGGCTTGCGGCCGCGGTCTGCGAGAGACACGCTTCTCGGGTGACACAAGTTGTTTATCGGGGGTTATCAAGTGCGACTTGTCAGATCTCAAATACGGTTGCTGCTTACGGAGCTCCCTCACCATGGCTGTCTTGAGTAATCATAATCATCCATACCGACAGATCCCGGTCCTCCGGCAGGGCGGCAGCGGACGTTGAGTGTGGGCGGTTTCCTTTGTGGCGACTTAATCAGATGGTGGCGCATTCTTGCCCTGAATCAGTTCAGTCATCCGTCCACTTGACCTGGCAGGTGATCCATCGCCACGACGCCTTGACGACACTGCTTGCCCCTGATTCGTGGGCTACACCAACTAGTTGGAAGTGTCTCTTTGCACTGGTATATTCATGTGAATCTACCGGCTCACTATTATCTCTTCGTCGCCGGGGTCCAGCCTGCGACGTCGTTCGCCGTGCGGCTTGTTTCTACTTGTTGGACGCCGTCGATGTCTTTAGACTTGTCCGCCAAAGAGGAGGCGGCAGCAACGAGGCAGCCCCAAGCCGGTGGATCGCTGCAGCTCTGAGACATGAGCGTACTCACCTTGGCCCAATTCAGATATTCCCTCGTCCCTGGATGTACGGAGCCATTCTCAACACCCCGTGAGGTGTGGTGTCCTAGTCGGATTTGGATGGTCTACTTGGACGTATGTTTAGCATTCTACGGTTGGGTGAGAACCACCTCCGCCAGCCTTCGGCTCCATGACAGAACTCGATTAGATGTATCGTTCTTGCTTTTTCTTCTCTATGAATGTACGCTTAGACCCCAAGACCTTTACCGCGCAGCGGAAACCTATGCCCCCTGCGTCCTTGTTTCTCTGACGCAGCTAATTCTTTCTTATTCCAGTCCCCCCCCGTCCGGTCTGAAAGGTCTCAGAATCGTGCACGGGAAGCCGCAGCGATTTCGACGTTCTCGTCCACCGACATGCTTTCTAATTCGCACGACCGGGGGAGGTCAATGTTTGGGGCCATGGAGATCCTGGGGAAGTGGGCGGGCGTGTTGATCACAACTCCACGTCGCGAACTGTCCCCTTTGCTCTCACCGGTCTTTCAGATCGGGAGAGGCTTGCATGAAAGGGCGCAGGTGAGGCGTCAGGAGCTGGCTGGTATGCGGTGTCTGGGGTCCATGGCGAAATGCTGGAAGACACTTGGCCCAGCCCGGGCGAAGGATTAGTAGCGTCATTTCTTGCGATGTTTGGTCTGGTGGGGTTGATGGTATCATGAGGCGGGGGACAGGTCATATCTGGTGTGATATATTTGCCATGTGTGACGGGCCGCGGTTTGTCGTCGCCTGTGTCGTGGTTCTTGATGATATTTTCACTTCGGCCTTGAAATCCCTGGCTCGTTTGCCCGCGGGCACTTCCTCAACCTTGGGCCTTGGCAGTCCGCCCGTCCGCCACTCACTCGAAGATGGATGGAAGGGATACGGGTATTCCATAGCGTTTGAGTTCGTATTAGGGTGAGGTCTGAGCTCCTAGTGCAAAAGGGGTTGCGGCGTCCACGCCGTCGGGAACGAGGGACGAACGCACGTCAGGGCGTGGCGGGAGCCGAACCGAGCTCTGCTTGTGCTTTGCTTTTGCAGCCGCTGGCCCGGGGTGATGCCTGTTTGTTTCTCCAATTCCTCTGCAAGCTCGACGAGAGTTGATAAGTCCGGCGATCGCAGAAAGCTTCTGAGTCTGCTCGGCTTCAGCCGCATGCTGCATGCTGCACACCACCTTGCTTGGTTCCCATCTCACCAGTGTATTGGGACATGGAGGGAGAGAGTGGTTCAACTGATGTTGTTATCAGCCGGCATATGCAAGCAAGAAGACGGGGGAAGACGTCATTTTGCACGCTCGAGACGCGAGAGAAAGGTTTGGAGCGCGCCGTCGGGGTCTGCTCGGTGTTTTCTTCGACTTCTCGCGCATCCTGGGCGGAACGGGGAGGGACGTCAGCAGCTAGCGGGTGAATCGGTGATGGGAGCTAGAGAAAGAAGCGTTCCTTTGGCGTTTCTGGTGGCGGGCTGTGGCACGGATGAAGGGATGGGGATGGGCTTGCAGGCTGGTGGCTTTGGGCGTTGGGCACGTGGATGGGGACGATGTCTGTGTCCTCCCCTCCTGAAAGATCTCCGCGATTTCGAACTGGTGGGATTCTGGAACGTTTGGGAGATGCGACATGTGAGGGTGACTTCATCTATTCATCTTTTCGGGGAATTATCTGAGTTCTGTGGTTGTTCGATGGCCTGAGTAAGGGATCCTGGGAGACAGAATGTGAAGAACGAATGCGAGGGCTTCATCGAGGCTTCCGCGGGATGTTTGATGACGTTCAGTCAGCGGTTAGCTTCAAACGCTTATATTGGTCCTCGAAGGTTTTGATCAGCTGATGTGTGTTAGTTGACATCATACAGCTGGACAAACCGCACCTCGATGCTCATTTGGCTGGCCGTACTCGGTTAGAATGGCGCGAGAGTAGACAAAATAGACGGTGGTGTCGTCTCTGACTTCCGATTCATGGACTCTTGTAAGTGAGTGAAGAATGATCTTGAGCTCGCCGTTGAGAGGAGGTTTCATCGAAAGTTTTACGGATGGTGAGTTGCTGGCCCGTACTTTGTTTCAGCATCGAAAAGCCGATTTGAATACCGGTACAGACGCTCTCTATTTATACTCTCTGTTGGCTTGCAGTTTGATTGATGAAGTATGTCCCAGTATTTTTCGGAAGCATCACAGACGTGGCTTGGTCAGATCGGCTCTATGTCGCGCAACAAACATATCATACGGTATGTAAACTTGAAGTTGCTTGTATATAGATCCGTATTGCCCAATATAACTCATGAGACTTTTCATCAATGAGACCCATGAACGGGTAAGGTCTAGGGTCAGACTCATCTAAGATGCTCCGTTCGGGCTTAAATAGGATATCGACCATAGCCAGACAAGTCTTCAACGTTGGTCCCTTGAAATGAGGACAACTTCACGCTAAATCAAGTGTTATTTGTACCGCTAGAACGAGATGTTATTTATCTTATCTCTGAAACTCTCGCTTTTGGCCATAACACTACTGTCTGCTGACTCCTGGTCCATGGAGGTCTTGTAGTCACAGGAAGCACCGAAGTGCGTGGCGACTTCCTTTGTAATACCCTGGCTGGTGGCATCTTCCATCAAAACGCGAGTCTCCCAAGACATGCTGTGCATCCAGAACCCAAGCAATTATATGCCATCTAGAAATGCGAGGGTTCAGTCAGAGTGTGGAAGGTTAAGAATCAGATAATGCGTTATGCATGAAAGCAAGAGATAACTGTTTCTTGTGAACCGCTTCGTATAATGTACATGCCTTTGAGGTGGAAGTAACCTCATCGATACTACTCAATCCCAGCACAACTATTCTCACAAGTTTGGCCTTGGATGAAATTTCCGAATACAAAAAGTCTTTGCGTAGGGACAGCACCTCGCCCAATATTTGCCATCCTCATCTTATTAACGCTGTTGGAAGGGACAAATACGCCGTTGCGTTGGTTTGTTGGTTGGTTGGCAAATCACGATGGACAAACATGCTAATGAGGTGGTACAGGGCCCCTGTTGCTTTCTCGAATCTCATTCGTTTTGGCCCTCCGGTGTTATTCCTCTCGCAGGCGTAATATCCGTCGGTGAGCAGGCATTTGTGATTGGCAGCTTTTGCAAGATGAGGGGGGGTTCTCGACCCACCACGCATTTAATAGACCCCGCGCTGCTGATCGGTATGCGTTCCCAGGTGAGACAATCTCCCGGTTGCTTCGGCCTACACCAGATAGCGACGAATATGGACGAGTCGTTCGGTGCTACGGAGCCGACTGCACTCAATACATGGCCCAATAGTGTGCCCGACCGTGAGGTCGTGATCGAGGCCGATGACCAGGTGACTATGCCATTCAATTGTCTGTCGAGAGTCACGAGGTCTGATGTTGTTGGCTAGGATTATGATTCCGCACTTGACCTGGTAAGTGTTGTTGCCCTTGGCCTGGTTGTGTAACAGTCTGTGAACCGAAGTTAACCCAGGTGACGTGCTTAGCGGAGCGTGGCTTCGTCAATTAGAAGCGTCGACAGCTCGATTATGGACTTTCGAATTGAGAACGGAAGAACATATCACAGGTATAACGATGGCAGTAAGATTCATTCGCCTCCTATCGTCTCGAGCAAAGAATTGATCCCGCGCTCCCCTGGTTTCAGCAAGCTGACCGCATATCATAGAATACAACGTTCCAAATGATGAAATGGAAACTGAGAGACTTGGTAAGTGCATTCGTCTGGTAATGTCGTACTGGCTGTTTTCCCATACCCGGTCGGTGTATATGTCCCTTCCCTTGTCATTTGCATGGCAGTCGTCGCTTTATCAGCCTGAAAGCCCATTCACACCTGTTTCATACTTTTGAGATCTGGAGGACGAACGATTCACACGACAGACTTCAAGTTCCCAAGACAATAAGCCCTGAATTTGACTGAACACTTAGATTTACAACACGTAATGTTGCTCCTCACTTTTAATAATAAACTCGGGAATGCTCCCCCAGCTGCAAAGGGTGCCAAGGTGGGGAGAGTTCTTGACGTCGGCACCGGGACTGGCATTTGGGCTATCGATTTTGGAGACGAACATCCTGAAGCTGAAGTACGTGAATATTTCGAGCCAAGATTTGTCGAACATGATTCTCATTCTCTGAATTAGGTCCACGGGATCGATCTGTCCCCTGTGCAGCCAATGTTGTACGATCTCGTTCATCCTATCTCTTCCTGGAACCTTGAATTGCTCACTGCTTAGTATACCGCCAAATGTCCGATTTGAAATCGCAGATTTTGAAGAGCCTTGGAAGTTCCTGCAAAGGTTCGACTACATTCATAGCCGAATGATGAATTCTGCCGTGAGTGACTGGCATGAATACGTTCGCAAATGTTACGAGTACGTCGACCGTTGTGGAAACACAAGCTCATGGCTGACTCTCAAGCATAGCAATCTAAACCCGGGTGGTTATCTGGAATTAGTTGAAGTTGATATCGCCCCCCTTTCGGATGATGGTACTCTGCTACCTGATCACTCGATTTCAAAAGCCGCCCGATTAGTACAGAGGGCTTCAGAGTTATTTGGGCGCGCCTACCAAGACGCCAAGGAATTAAAACCTGTCCTCATGGAAGCCGGGTTCTCTGACGTTACTCTACTGCATTTCAAATGGCCTACAAACCCCTGGCCGAGGGACTCACGACATAAAGAGCTTGGTGTCTGGCACAACGAAAATCTCGCAAGAGGATGGGAGGGCATATGTATGGCCCTGCTCACTAGAGTTCTTGGGTGGACGAGAGAGCAGGTCTCGGAATTAATGGAAGAAAACGCCAAGGACTTCGGGGACAAGAATATTCATGCATACTTCTCAATGTAAGTCAAACACAACGCAGTATTGCGCCGCGTCCACTCTCCTCACGTCGCCGGAGTCAAAATGCTGACTTTCTTCTCGTAGCTGGTCAATCTATGGCAGGAAACCAATGGGAAATGAAACCAACTCAGCTCACAGCAATGCTTTATAGAGGAACTTTGGTACGAGTATGGGTGCCGCGAATGGCGCTGGTCCAGTAGCACTTATCATTATTACCTACTTAGAGTGCATATCATGGGTTCCAATTTGCTCAGTTATGATACCAAAATTGGGAAGAGGGACCGAATAGTGTTCGAACGCATTGTTCTGAGAGCTGCTCAAAGCTGCTTGCCTGAGGCGCGGAAATTTCAGGCCTCCTCGGGCGGGGTGAAGCAGCTCATCGGCCGGTACTGTAAGTAATTTCAACCCCATCGGCGGAAGCCTGATCTCGGGTGGGCACTTCAGCCGTCTCATTATCCAGTCGTCAGACGCGAACGCAATACCTTCCGCTATCTTCACCAAAGGGCAGGGAACCAGTCGAAAGCTATGTTACCCCCAAAGTCGAAGACTGCGTACTATCAGTGCCGAGCTCGAAACTGAAAGGTAAGCCTTGTCATGTAACCAGCCACTGTTCGTAACCGCAACGCAGAACTTTCAACTGACAAGCAACGCAGGTGCGATGCGACGGAGGCCCTGATTGCTGCACAGCCTGCGAGCGTCTCAATTTTCGCTGCTCGTTTCAAGCAAGATCTCTGGCCCCAATCGCGTCGTCCGAATCGCAGTTGCAGTGACGACGTGGCATTCAAGCCTGTATCGAACGTCGCTTGCAGAAAATCAAGTGCTCCGGCGACCATCCTGTATGTACTGACTGTCGGCGGCGAGGCCGAGAGTGCATATATCCCTGACTCCAGGAGAAACGATTCGAGGAATGAAGGGGGGAAACCGGAAAGATTGGCGTCCGGTCCGTCCAACTTCAAGGAGGGAACGACTATAATTGAGTCTTTGTCGCCGCAAGAAAGCCCAACTGCTATTGCCTCAACTGTCCCAACCCCAGAACGTTCAACGCAAACTTCACCACAGGCTCACATTCAACTGAAACTTGTAACGGACTTCTTCCGCCATTCATATCCGGTTGCTTTATGCTCCTTTTTGAACGAACAGTCCATCACTCAGCGCTGCCAAGAAGGAACTCTTGATGAGACGCTGGCTCTTGTGATTTGTGCTCTTGCTGCAAGTCGTCTGAGGCATCAAGACTACTTCCCGAAATCTACATCCTGGTGGATTGAAGTTGCAGAAAGCCAGATATGGTGTCTCATTTTAATGGACGCGCAGGTCTCCAGTGGTCTGCCAGAATGCGAACTATGCCCTTACGAGAGCTATTGGAACAGTAGGATCAAATAATAGATGCTCATATATTATTATTATCGCTAAGTTCTCCTCCCCCTTTATAGAGTTAACTCCTCTTAAGTAAGAGGTATTATAAAATACGATCTATATTATAGCTAATAGAACTTCCTACTTCTCTAAGATACTTTCTCTGCAGTCGAACCACCCGTGCTCGCCGAGGAAGAAGCTTTGATCGGAGGTGTAGACGATTATGGTGTTTTCCGCAAGGTTTTCGGACTCGAGCCACTCTAGCATCCTGCGGACGTTGTCGTCGATGCTTTGAATAGTCCTCAAGTACCGCTGCATGTATCGCTGGAACTTGAACTCCGCGAGCTCCTGCTTCGTCTTGAATGTGAAGACGGTGCCGTCGTCCTTGCATACCAGCTTCAGCTTGGTGACATCTTCAGGTGCCGGGATTTTGCGATCGTTCCACCACCACACGTCGATCATCTTCTCCCCGACTTCGCTGCTCGGCCCTTCTGGCTGAACGATTACGAGGTTGCTGTACGTGAGATCCTCGGCAACGCGCATATTCGCGACCTTGGCTGCGTTCGCTCGGTTCTTGTTGTCGTACGTGAAGGTATCGGGGAGCCGAACCGGATCTCTGTAGAGGTGCTTGTGTTTGTTGTCGCATTCCCAGCTGCGGTGCGGGGCCTTGTGATGGCACATGAGGAAGAAAGGACGCTGCTTGTCTCGCTTCTGCATCCAGTCGATGCACTTGTCGGTGATCACGTCCGTGGCGTATCCTGCTTCGCGTATCGTATGAGACTTGCCCATTTTGAGGTCAGGTTCGATGAACTGAGGGTCCCAGTATTCGCCCTGGCCCGGGACGACGCTCCAATGATCGAGCCGGAGAGTTCGCAGTCGGCGCCCTCTCCAAGGTGCCGTTTGCCTACCACGGCTGTTTGATAACCTCCCGTTTGGAGCTGTTTTGCTACATTCGGGAGCCGGCTGTTGAGTTTCAAATCGAGCGTGGTGACATTGTTGACGTGGTTGTAAGTGCCACACAGGATTGCTGCCCGGGATAGGGTGCAGATGCTGTTTGTGACATAGCAATGGTTGAAGAGCATGCCTTCATTGGCGAGTCTGTCGATGTTCGGGGTGCTGTTGATACCGGCGCCGTAACATGAGATGGATTTCGCAGCATGGTCGTCGGCCATGATCAAGACGATGTTGGGGCGGTTCTGGGACTCCATTTTGACCAACACAAGGAGCGTTGCGTTGAAGGCCGGCCAAAAGAAAGTAGATCTGAAGATGAAGCTGGAATCGCGTTTATATCCTCTACGGAATGTCTTCTTTCCTCGGTCTTTTAAAGGAAGTCAGTCGAGGAGACGAAACCCGTCGGGTCGAGTCCGGCCGGAGCGGCGTCGGACGAGACGTGTATCCGCGGGAGGTGGAAAGTGGTGTTGCTCTGATACTACTGTACACTACGGTAATCGGCGAACGATCGGTTGTCGGAGGTGCTTGATGATGATTCGTCTGTCGTTGTGGGGGAGACATGGAGGACCCCTGGCATACTTTCCTGTGATGGCAAGGAAGACTTGTGGAACGACGATTTTGGCAAGCAGCTGAACATCAGATCCCCCGTTCATCGAGTCAGAAGCCCCAGAGCTCGAGTACCGGTTTTCATCACGTCGTCGGAAAAAGAGATGTCAACGCTGGTATCCTGAGCGTCGTCACTGCTCGGGTGTCTCGCTTGCCCAATCACAGCTTTCAGAGTCCGACTCCCGATGTCACGAGCCGGGCTTCAGGGTGCAACTCGCGTTGTCGAGCACCTGCTTGGAAGCGGGCTAGACCTTGAGACCTCGCGTCTCTTCGTGACTCTACCCGTGCGGTCTCCGCATTACTAGCTGGGCGGTACTTTGCAAGGATAACCAGACAACTTGCAAGCATGATTGCCGTTGCGTACATGCTCCTATTGACTGTAGTGGGTTAACGTCAACCTGCGGCGAACATCCTTTACCTTGTCATCTATAAAAGCTGTTTCTCTTGTCTCCCTTGACGAACGCGAATGTAACCATCCTCGCCATCCCTTCGGTTCGCTCTTTTGACATCGTCACGATGGACCCCAAGAAAGACAGACTCTCTGCGACACACGTGGAGGACTCCTTCGACAAGGATGGCCTCGAGGAGCTTGGCGTAAACCCTCGAGCCGCGGCGACTTTGTCACTGGAGGAAACATTCTTGTATTATCGGAAAGCTGTCTTCGGGTCCGGGTGCCTCTCCAACGCGACGATCATGGAGTCCTACGACCTGCTCCTCATCAACTCCTTTGACGCCTTCACCCAGTTCCAGCGAAAATACGAAGTTCGGCCCAAATAGAAGCTACTCGGTGCCGGCATGCTGGCAGATAGGCCTGTGGATGGCCAACCTGGTCGGCATGATCATAGGCGTGTTTGGCAACGGTTACTGCGCAGACCGCTGGGGACTCCGCAGAGTCATGATGTGCGCCCACGCAGCTTTGATCGGGTTCATCTTCATCACCTTCTTCGCCCACCTCTGTGGAAGTCTTGACCGTTGGGATGCTTCTACTGTTAAAATCTTCCCCTCTCCTGCTGTGCCACCGCGGCATTTGCGTCGACTCGTTGATACTAACGTCTTTTGGGCCCTCAGATCTCTCCGTTGTGGATTCTTCGCCGCCGCAACGCACTCTTACGCCGCCAAAGTCAACCCCCTTCAACTCACAGGCTACCTCACTGTCTACGTCAACCTCTGCTGGGTCATGGGAAAGATCCTAGCTTCTGGTGATAGGTGTTTTGTCGGGTGCACTGAGCATAGAGGGCAAGTGGTCATGCCGAATTCCCTTCGCGCTTCAATGGGTGTGGCCATTGCCGCTGATGATAGCCACATACTTCGCGCCTGAATCCCCATGGTGGCTCGCAAGAAAGGGACGCTTTGAAGACGCAGAGACAAGCCTCACGAGATTGATGTCTGCGCCTGTGGATGCATTGACCACAAGAACACGCTGGCTACGATTGATCATACCATTGAGGCCGAACGCTCCATGAGTATCCAGGGATCGTATGTGGACTGCTTCAGGGGTGACAGCCTGCGCAGAACGGAGATCTCAATGATCATCTGGGATGTCAAATCTTGCCTGGATTTGCCGTCCAGAACTACATCACCTACTTCTTCACTCTTGCAGGGCTCGATTAATCTTCAACCTGTCAATTGGTGAGTTGCTCCACAAGTCGTCTGGGCACAGTCCACTGACGTCTGACGGAGCCATAGGGCATGCCGGCCTCGCATTTGTGGGAACCATATCGTCTTGGGCTCTGATGACGAGATTCGCTTGGCGGACGATGTACTCGTGCGGTTCTTCATTCATGGTAAGTCGCAAGTCTGCAAGTAGCCGAAGCCAACTAACAGAGTCCGAAGGAGCCAGTATCGGCCCGGTTCCTTACGGGATTGCTGCCAATGCTGGCGCGAGCAACCTCAGGGTCAAGATTTCGCTGGCCGAATTACTCACTTCTTTCTTTCCATTATCAACACCATAGCCTTCCCGTATCTTCGCAACCCGCAGGAGGAAAATCTGAAATGCAAAGCGGCGTTTCCGGCCGCGGCCTTTACGCTGTTGATGATCGCGTGGACGTTTTCCCGATTGCCAGAGATCAAGGGCATGTCGCAGGATACGCTCGATAGCCTTTTCTGAGAGGAAGGTACCGGCGAGAAAATCCCTTCAAGTCGCAAAAGAATACCAATGATGAAAGCCGGTTCTTTTGTTCGGTTGCTCACGAATCCCGAGAACGACGATGCAGCGACAGGTTGTTGTGAAGAGGAAGTCTTTTGTTCATTTAGTGTATCCAATCATAAGGCGCCAATGAAAACGCGTCTCGTCAAGGTCACACCAAACATCAAAGATATTCTTCTGTTGAATTTTTGGTCAATTTTGTGTGTTGATTACTGCCTCTCCGCAACCTGGAGATTTTGGGCCCAACGCCGACTGTACATAGTCCGCGTCCTATCTGCTCGCTAGAGATCTGCAGGACCACAAGTGCCTCACTAACGAAGTGATGCCAACTCAATCTGGCTCATAGCATCTGTCATGCGCAATAGATCATGCGAACGCCAGGATTTTCAACGTAAAGGCTTTCAAGCCCTCATTCTTTTACTTAAAGTCCGCCTCGTCGACGTTCCTCAGGAAGATGGTATACCACTTCACCAGGTTGATGTGGCCCTTGACGCTCGTCTTCTCGTTGACGGTGTGGATACCAGCCCACTCGTCGCTCTCGGGGTCGTAGCCAGGCAAGAACCGGAAGATGTGCCGCGTCAGATCCCAGTAGTACCTCGTGTCGGTGTTTCCCGTCATGATGCCCGGCGACACGACGACCTCCTCGCCATACAGGGCCCTCGTGGTCCCCGACAGGATGCCGTACGGCGTAGTGCCCTCGACGCTGGTCGGCGTCACCGGCGCGGGCTCGAGCTTCTTGTCGTTGCCGCTCAGCGTGATGCTCGACGGCGTCTCCTTGTCGTCGGTGAAGGCGTGCAGCGTGAGGTTGTACTTGTCGGCCACGGGGCCAACGACCTCGGCGATGTGCTTCTTGACGCTGTCGGTCGAGTCACCGACGTTGACGCGGTGGTTCACCACGGCGCGGACGCGCTCGGGGAGGGCGTTGATCTTGACGCCTCCCTCGATGATGTCCGTCGCGATGGACGTGGTGAAGAGGTACTTGACCTGCGGGCCCGCCTTGGCCGCCTCTTCCGCCAGCCTGTCCGTCTTGCGCTTACACACCCTCGCCTCGTCCCTCGGGAGCAGCTTGCGGAGGTTAGAGGGGAAGTCGGGGGCGTGGGAGGCGCCGCACTGCAACTTGCCGAGGTACGGGTTCCCGGGGATGAGCTCGGGCTTGTAGGGGCTCGCCTCGATCTTTGTCACGAGCTCGGAGAGGATCCCGATGCCGGTGTGAGGAGGCGGGATGGAGCTGTGGCCTCCGGGGGTGCGGACGACAATCTCAACGTCGATGTAGCCCTTCTCCGCGGTGCCGGGGAGGGCGAAGGTCTGGCCCCACTGGACGTCGAAGCCGGCGCCCTCGTCGATGACGATAGCGGCGCCGTCCTTGCCGTAGCGGTCGACCAGCACGGGGGCGAGGTGTCCCGCGCCCCTCTCGCCCGAGACCTCCTCGTCGAAGCCGAAGGACAGGACGACGGTCCGCTTGGGGGCGAATCCGGCGTCCAGGAGCAGCTCGACGGACTCGAGGATGCCGATCAGCGAGTTCTTGCAGTCCATTGCTCCTCTGCCCCACACGAACTTCCCGTCGTACGCGCCGCTGAAGGGCGGGTGCGTCCAGGAATCGATCGTCGTCGGCGCGACGGGGACGGTGTCCTGGTGCGCCATCAAGACGGTGGGCTTGAGGTTCTCATCCGAGCCTTGCCAGGTGTACAACAGGCCATGGGTGTTCACGCGCTCCAGCTTGAGCTGCTCGTGGACTTTGGGAAACGTCCTGGCGAGGTAGGCGGAAAAGGCGAAAAGCTTGTCCCAGCGATCGTCCACGCCCACTCTGCCATAGTTGTCGAACGATTCGGTAGGGACCTGGACGGCACCGGACAGGCGGGCGATGGTCTCGTTGCGGAACTTTGGGGTGTCCAAGTACTTGTCGAGGTCGGAGAGGGAGGAAGTGGTGAGCGTTGGGAAGAGGGGGTCGACCTGGCGGCAGGACGAGGTTGCAGGCGCGACGCCGTGAAACGACGGGACGGCCGACGGGGAATGGAGATACGTCAGCAGGAGGGCGGCGGGGATGAGAGCCCACCACGCCGTTGGCCGGCGGCGCGGGGCCGGAGGTGGCATTGGGTTGGAGACGGGAAGCTTCTCTGACATTTTGCATTGACCTGCAGCAGCAATCAATTGATCCGGATCAATTGTAGATGAAAAAAGAAAAGGGGGAAAAATCAAGAAGTAGGCGAAACCGAAAAATCGAAGACGTATGAGATAAGGGAATAAGAGGAATGATGTGCCCGCCTATGACAAATCGCCGCTATCGCACCGACGAGCACGAAAGCTTGTGCGGGGCCGTTTCACTGAGCTTCAGCGAGCTTCCGTATCGGGAGGACCCCTCCCAGAGGGCCGGGATCACCTCCCCTCGGCAATCGGGAGCTCTGATCAGCTGTTCGTCTGATCCTGGCCAACTCCAGCTTAGCGCACTGAGTCACTGACAGTGAGTTCACGGAACATGGAGACCGCATGGCTTGAACAACTGGAATTCTGCAGTGTAAATTGTGTGTAATACAAACAGGTATCGCTATGCATCGCGTCTAAAAGTCAATACATCTATCTACAAGTAGTGTTCATTTCCCCTTTAACGCATCTAATTTTGTCCTCGCTGCGCAAAGAACCGCCCACGCCACAAGGCGATACATGATCACGCATCCCGCCAGCGCTGCAATGTTGACTCTCGGGTTAACGTTGAACTTGTATAGATCCAGCACGTCTTCACCTGTCTCAATCGGGCAACGACCGTTCGGCAATCGCTGCTCCGTGTTGCACGTAAATTCGATTCCCTGAAGGCTGTAAGGCGCAACTGCGCGGCACGCGTACTTGATCGGAGAGAGATAGTTGAAGACCTTGTACAGCTGCGGCATGTCAATGGACATGACACCCGCCATAGTGTTCGCGACGGACATAAGGATGGAGATGATATTCACTGCGAACCCGGTGTGGTTGAAGAGCGTGTTAAACATGATGCCCACCGACTCGCCGCAGGAAACGATGCCGAAGCAGGCGAAGACTAAGGAGAAGTACATCTCCACCGTCCATGGTAGACCCACGGCGAAATCGGCCAGGACGCCAAATATGAGGGAGCTGATGATCTCGAAGGGGAACTCGAGGACAGAATAAGCTGCCAAGAAGGCTTCGACGCTATACACCCCGTCATCGTCCTCACGGTAGAACACATCGCGCTCAGCTGGGAACACGGCGACGTTCTGGAGCATGCCGACAAAGTAGAAGGCGGTGATTTCTTGTATGAAACCCATCCGATTTTGCACGGAGAAGTAATCGTTCTTGAGTGGGGAGAAGAACAGCGCAAGAATGACGCCAAGGCTCACGACTTGCATAACGCGAGCGATGAGAAGAGGTGGTTGACGACGGAAGTTGATGAGTCCGCGATGGAGAAGAATGGGAAACACCGTAAAGAAGGAAGCTCGTTTACGGACAAGAGCCCCGAGCTCTGCCGGGGTTGCGAGAGATGCCTTGTTGAATGGTTTGCGAGTAGGCACTTCAGGATGCGAAGAACACCTTGCGATGGCGTCTAGCCTTTGGGTTTTGGTCGACTCGGAAGGGTTGCCCTCTTCCCCTTCATCGATTCCTGGGAGCCGTTTGATGTTCTCCTCTTCATCCGATGCAGATCTTGACTGCCATGTATTCGTGAGTCTCCTCACCTTCTCGCGGCTTTCGGCTTCCCTCTGCTCATGCTGCAGATCGATCGTAATGAGATCGAGAGCAAAGTCAGCGGGGTTGGTGTGTGCAGGACACTCGAAGCCCTGACGAGCGAAGTACGCCAGCATGTTATTGACCGAGCCAGCATACACCGGAGAGCCTCCTCTTGCAAGGAGCAGGACGTTGCCGAAATGCTTGAACAGATCAGATCGGGCTTGATGAATAGTCAAGATAAGTGTTCTGCCCTCGTTTGCGAGACCCTGCAGCACCTCCATGATAGAGTTGGCTGTGAAAGCGTCCAGACCACTGGTTGGCTCGTCGAGTAGTAAGACTCGGGGATCGCTGAGTAGTTGCACGGCTATGGTGACTCGTCGCTTTTCGCCTCCAGAAATGCCCTTGACCAGCTCGTTGCCGACTAGATTATCCGCGCAGTCTTTTAGGCCCATCTTCAGCAGGACCTCCTCCGCCCGCGCGTACTTCTCGTCCTTGCTCATGTGGGATGGTAGGCGTAGGCCAGCCGAGAACCTTAGAGTCTCGCGCACCGTGAGAGAAGGAAGCAGCGCATCGTCATCTTGACAGACATACGAGCACACCGATCGGATGACCGAGTTGGACGGGAGGGCGTCGTTGAATGTAAGCTTTCCGGAGGGCAGATACCGCGTGCTGACGCTGTTGTGCAGTCGAAGAGCCATTGCATTCAGCAAAGAAGTCTTCCCAGACCCTGAAGGCCCCATGATGATATTGAGCTTGCCTGCTTGGAACGTGGTGTTGACTGGGTTCAAGATGGTCTTCCGTGGGAGCCTTTTGCCAGACGCAGCCCTTTTATCAAGATCCAGCGCAAAGTCATCCAGTCCGACATCAATGGTCCGTACTTCTGAGATGGAGCGCGCCTTCAGCTTTTCTTTTCCGGCAGACAGATCCGTGTCGGAAATCCTGGCGCGTGCAATAGTCATCTCTTGCTTCATGTATTGGAGACCGATTGTGGACAACAAGCTGAAGAAAACGATAAACGAGGCCATGATTACGATCGGGCGCCAAACCCAATCCGGAGGAAAGCCGAGGGAGTTCATGACGAAGTTGCCAGTGTATTGATTACATTCCGGGTTCGAGAAACCACCGTCTAACGGACAATCGTACAAGGCGTTCGTGAACTCGTTGCCGCAATAGGCACCGAAGCCGTAGAACTATCCAGGTCAGCATGTTCCTCCAATTACGGCCATGAGTCTTACCTGATACGTGATCCACTTGAGCCATCTCACGTAGACTGGAATGGTGTTTGACTGGATGAAATACCCGCAAGCCATGCTCTGTAGTGTGTACACCATGTTCGCAATAAGACTGGCCCCTGGGAAGTTACGAGACGCCGTCACGCAGGTGACAGCGCATGTGACTGCAATGTAGTGGTTGATGAGTGTGATGGCGAAGAAGGTAAAGAACTGGCTTGCATCATTATCGAATCCAGCCATGAAGTAGAAAATGACGGAGAAGAGGAAGGGCACGGGGAGATCCTCCGTGAAAAGACGCGCGAGGCGACGTGATGCGAGAAAGGGGACGGCATCGACGCAGAACTCACTGTGCTCGCGGTCGTATGTTGGTATGTCTAGTGTAAGACGGTAGACCTCGAACATGAGCACCAAGTAACCCTGCAAACCTGAGATAGTGTAAAGGGCGCCTTGTCGCGATCGAATACCGGACAAGTCCTTGGGCAAGTCGTAGAAGATGTATCCTGTGATGATCGCCATCAAAATCGCCTCCATGATGGCTGCTGCCATGCCCATGGGGTCGCGGTAGGTGACTTTGAAGGTTCGATCGGTCAAAACGCGGAGCTGTCGCGCGTATGTAGCGTGTTCTGTCGTTGCGGGTTTGCTACTCCGTCTTCGACCCGAAGTTTCCACTGCCTTTTCTGATGGTGCATATCGTCTCTGGGTCTCGTGATTCCACGCCGTCTTGAGTCGATCCACCCGTGCAATGGTCTCTCCTTCAAGCTCCGGTGTACGGTTGTCGATGGCTGCGACATCGATGACGAATTCGGCAGGATTGACAAAAGGTAGCAGCTTGAAGTTCATGCCCTCGAACCATGGCACGCTTTCCTTGGCTGGACCTGAATACACTGGACTGCCCCTGGTAAGAATAATAAGATCATCGAAGAGGTCCCAGATCTCCGAACGAGGTTGATGAATTGTCGTGATGACGGTCCTTCCCTTTGTAGCCAGCTTCTTGAGAGTTCGTACAAGCTGGAAAGCACTCGTAGCATCAAGACCGGTGGTGGGTTCATCGAGGAAAACCACGGATGGATTTGCAAGCAACTGGACACCGATGCTGACCCTTCTTTTTTCACCTCCAGAACATCCCCGATGTTGGCTGTTGCCTATCCTTGTATCGGCGCATTCCTTTAAACCAAGCTCTAGAATGACTTCCTCCACGATGCGCCTTCTCTCCTCAGCCGTGGTTGGTGGTGGCAGCCGCAAGTCGGCAGAATACTGCAGTGTCTCTCTTACAGTCAAGGTCGGGAGGAGAATGTCCTGCTGCATCACGTAGGCATGTCGAGCGTTGTGCACTCCTTCATTGCCATTGAATGTAACTGAACCGCCTTGCGACAGTCGAGCACTGATCATCCGTTCCGACAGAGTGTTCAGCAGTGTTGTTTTCCCCGAACCAGAACCTCCAATGATCGCAGTCAGAGTTCCTGCTGGCAGGGAAGCGCTGACATGGTGCAACAGGGTTTTGGAGCTCGGTTGGGGATTAAACTTTGCTTTCGCCAGCTCGGGGTAAGTTGCAGGGTCGAACCATGAAGGCGAGGTATCGACAGTGACAACAAGATCGCGAATTTGGACGTCGACAGCTTCGACATCATCAAGCGAGATGTGCCCAGCGCCCGAAAGTGAGAAGCGACTCTCCAGACCGGTCGGGTCGGTGGGCGCAGCAGGCTCCATTGCTGTCTCGACGGAGCTTGCGCGATCGATCTTGTCGACGTCAAGAACGATAGGGTTGTCGTCGGCCGGCGGGGGTGTATGATTCGAGGGCTGGTTGCCGGCGACGGCGTTGAATTTTGGTTGCGACATGGCTGGCGACGGACAAGAGCTGCGCTTTGCTTCACCTCATGGGCGCCATAGACATGCTGTTGATATTTCCCGACGCTGGCCGAGCTGAAGAGATGTTGGGGGCGTAAGATACTGGGCCAATCCTAAACTTGAGCCGACAGCTGCATCGCTCTAGAGCTGACGGGATGAATGGAGCTTGGGATCTCAGTGCTGACGGGAGCCTAAACTGATGTCGAGTGGAGTATTCGTGAGATGAGGGCGACGGATGGGATGCAACACGGCGGTGGGCGTCGATGTCTTGCGAGCAGCCGCTTCGAGGAGAGAAACGTGAACGATTTTCCGCCGTGGAGGAATGACGCCGATCGTCAGCTTTGTTTCAACAGTGAGGGTCTGATATGGCTGGCGAGAGAAGCAACCGGATGATGCTCGGTAGGAATGATGGACGTGATTTGAGCTTGCGCTTGAGGGAGCTCGAAAATACAGAAGGCCGATGGTCCTCGGCGACGGAGAGTCCAAATGTTCATGTGAAAAGATCGCTAGCTAGATGGTAAGATCACAGACGCGACGACGAAAATATAAAAGTGGCATGCACCTAGCAGGGCAGGCTGCAGCTCTCGGCAAGATGCAACCTCGAGGTCGTTTTCGCCTTCTCCTCGTCCAGGTTGATCTCAAGCTCATCGGCCAGGGGCGAGCGCTGAGATTCGGCCACGCCAATGCTTCTCGTGCAGGCAGGCGAACGGCGAAGCGAGCCCAGGATTGCAGGATCAGCTGCAGCGAGATGCACACCTGCAGTGTTCCCCTCCTCACGAGTCCACAAGCCCCCCTCATGGGTTGCTCACGGCCCCATCCCGACGTGTTCTTGGGGACGAGCTCGACTTCGTCTTTATGCAGGCCGGACCTGCATTTTGAATTTCCTCCAGGCTCCGCGGCATGTTCGCCTGGCTCTCTGTTCTCCGTCGTCGATGGTCTGGCCAAACCTTTGATTCAACTTCTGCAAGTGACAGGCCGGATGGCGTACGGGAGGCGTTCGCCGGCACTGCGACCTTGGGGACTGGAGCATGGTCGCGTCCACCAGGATGGTCCAGGACCGAGTTGACCACACTTGGTATTAACCTTTATGTCCGAAAAAAAGTTACCAAGTATTGTCAACTCGGTCCTCATGTGGGTGGGCGGAGGGGCAGCGCGAAACAAACGGGGGAAACGATGTTGGCGACTGGGCGACGGGTGGGATTAGGCATGGTTGGATGGCGAGATTTGAAGAAACCCAGGCTTCTGGTCAACGGCACCGACACAGGCTAATGGCGACCCATTGATGCTATCGCAGATAGCTATTCGTCGGTAGCGGATTTCGTCAATGTCGACGTCCAAGTTGTAGGTGTCGATAAGACGCTACGGTACGCCCTCGTCCGAGCCATTCGGGGTCATTGAATGCAGCCACTCATCGACATGTACGGGGATGGCGGTCTCGCTGTGTCTCGCCGTCCATCCGAAATGCTGTTGCTTTACGCAGTAGAACTGTCGATTCGATCAGAGGGGAAACCAGCTCCCAATTCCCCTGAAACATAAGGCGCATATTTATCGCTGCCGCTCTGTGGAAGATGTTGCCGTGTTGAGAAGCAACAAGTCGGGCAATCCATCCATAGAAGCCAATAACAGCAAGCGCCAAGTGAGACGTGGTCAGCCCGTTTATTTCCGGCAGCTCGCTTGCAGTTCGCTGCGTCACGCGTAGTTGCGGGATCCACCAATGTCGGGTCGGTACCTAAGTACCTACCTAATGATATCCCCCAATCAAAACGTTTTGCGGCATAACCCCGGACCAGTGCGACCCAAGGTCCAGCTCGCTTAACTCGTTCTTGCTCGCATCTTTCGCTTACTACTATCTACGACCTCCTCGACATGTTGCTTCCATCGCTTACCGCTAGATCGCAGGAGTGCGGAGAGTCTGCGGTGGATGATTGGGGGCCTTGCCTGAGGGACCGCCAGTCAAACGGAGTTCACTGCATTGTTGCTGGTCTTAGACCCTCAACAATTCACCGAAGATGGGGGCCAAGACATCGTGACTTGAGCATCGTCAACGACAGAAAAACTGGGCTACAGAGGTCTACTCTCGTGCAACTCAACTTAAACGTTCCATTGGTTCACAGGCCTCCGGTTTCCATAATTACACGTGAGATGGCGACTTGGCCAAGGCTGGGAGGTTTCGACTAGGCAAACGTGCGTTTGACATCACTTTGATGTGTAGAGACAGACGATTTCACCATTCGTCTCTGCCGATTCAGATCAACATAAACCCAGCCAGCCAGCCCCACGCGTCTAGTCCCACATGCGACATCGCTTACCTAGATGCGCCAGTTTGACAGCCCGGACAGAATCACCTCGGCTCGCAAGCGAAGGTCGTCCGTCGTGAGCGACCCCATCCATCATTACCCTCATCAATTCCCTCCCCGTCCCCATGTCACTTCTCGTCAATATTATCTTCGCGTCTTGTTTCCCACTTTGACCGGCTGTCATCTAGAGAAATCCCCGAAGCAACAACTGCACGTCCAGCCGGTCATTTCCGCTGTCATTCCAGAAGTCGGTGGCGAGCGGCGAGCGCCAATCGACCTTGGTCTCAAGCAAGTACCCGAGACGGCACTGATCGACCGCCCGGGAGATCTTCTTCCTCGCCTCGAGCATGTCCGATAACTTTAATTAACCCCAAGACATTCCCCATGCGTACGTCCTACAGCTGCCAACTTCGTCGGCTTGACCAATCCGGGATGTGGGAGATTCATTCAGAACAGCTCTTCCTCTATGTTCACACCTTTCGTTACGTCGTTGAGCGCATCTATCAAGCGATAGGACCTGCAATGGAATTTCCACCTACGGTCAATAAGATTGGACTGATGGGTGAATTCTGACATTCACGTCATTTTGAATGGGAAATTCACCATGCCCGCGCGTTTATTGCTTGCCAATTTCGCGACATGAACGACTCAGTCGGTATTTGGTCAAGTTTCTCACGGGCTTGAAAATAATACTGAAACGTATTTTCCAGTCATGGCTATGTCATTATTCAAAAGGTATCATCAAATCGCTGTCTAGCCCCAATTCGCATCGCCGGACTCCGATAACACATCTACTCTCACGCAACCCTCTTCTCAGTGATAGCCTCACCAACCGGACTGTGGCCAATAAATCCTCCATTAGCACCTCCAAACTCCCAAACCTTGCGGCCTCTAACCCACGTCTCCTGGACTCTGCCCGCAAACTCCTTGCCCTCCCACGGAGAGCACTTGTTCTTCCACCTCATGTCCCAAGACCTCAACGTCCACACATCCGCGTCGTCGAAAACGCAGATGTCGGCGTCCATCCCGACCTTGAGCGCGCCCTTGCGATGCGACAGGCCAACCTGCTTAGCAGTAGCCTGGGCACACAACCTCACAATATCCACAATCAACGGCGCCGCGCCCTTGCCGGACTCGGCGATACGAGCTATTGACGCTGAGTACACGATCGGCAGTCCCAGTCCAACAGAAGAAATGCCGCCCCACGCAGCAAAGAAGTCGCCCCGCGTGCTGGCCTCCGCCTTGGCGACGGCGGTCTCCTGAAGCGTCTTCTCCGCAATGATCTTGTCGACGCTCTCCCCGGGGATGGTCATGTCGATGCCAGAATCGGAGTGGTGCATGTTCAAGCCAGGGCTGTGAGCCCCATTCATTGGGGCTTCCAAGCTCTCGGGGAGGAGTTTCAGCTGCGGTGTGCATGGCGAGTGGTCGGAGACGATGGTCTTGATGCAGGAGTCCTCGGCGACCAGCTCTTCCCAGAGACCGTCCCGGTTCGACCGCTCGCGGATTGGAGGGCAGCACTTGTGCCTGGTGTCGCCGTCTTCGATATCCTCGGAAGCGAAGCCGAGGTAGTGGAAACACGTCTCGGCAGTGATGTTGATACCCTTGGAGCGGGCCTCGCGGAGGAGAGGGATCGCTTCCGTCGCGGAGAGGTGGACGATGTGCAAGTGCAGCTCGGGCGCAAGGTGCGCTAGCGACAGAATCTCTTCTACTGCGTACGTCTCGAATGAAGGAGGGCGGGACTCGAGGAAGGTGTTATAGGAGGTGAGATCGCCCGTCGGGGCAGCTGGGGGCTTGGACTGTTGGACTGCGTCGCCTACGGAGTCGGCAATGGGAGGGATCATTTCGGCATGGAACATGAGCGTCGTCGGTGTGCCGTTGAGGGTCGTCATTGCGAGAGCTACGTCCGTGGAGGACACGGCTGGGAATTCGTCGACCTGGTCATCGTCAGATAACGTCCACGACAGCTCGTTAGGGCAGGATGCTTACACCGGACTCGATGAGGAATCCCTTAAAACCACGCACGCCGGCCTCAACAAGCGGGAGAAGCTCGTCGGCATTACCGGGGATCACACCGCCGTAGAAGCCTACGTCAACCCAGCACTGTCCCTGGCTTGCCGCGAGCTTCTCCTTGAAGCCGGCGACTGTGGTAGTAGGCGGGATGGCATTCAGGGGCATGTCCACAACGGTGGTGACGCCTCCCGAGGCGGCAGCGCGGGTGCCAGTCCAGAAACCCTCCCATTCTGTACGGCCAGGCTCGTTCAAGTGAACGTGAGCATCTACCAGACCGGGCAGGAGCAGCTTGTTGCCATGGTTGATGTAAACTGTTGACAAGGGGAAGGAGGTCTGGGGCAGAACGGCGGGAATGATGTTTACGATCTTGCCGGTACTTGGAGACACTGAGATCGTGGCCGGAGTGAGAACGAGGCTATCGTCGGGAAGGGTGAGGACTACGCGGGTGGAGACGAGGACGACGAGGGGCGTCGTGGGCTCTTGAGCAGCTGTCATTATAAGAGCTGATAAGAGCTGTCAGATACGATGAGAGGCGAAGTCGCACAGCTTTCCCCGCGGGGGGCTGGTGAGAGACGGCTGTTGTTTTTTGGGGGGAGAGCTTATCTCTTCGCGGGGTGGCGGGGTGATCGAGATAAGAGCTGTTGAAGGCGGTGCTGTGTGGCTTGTGACAGGAGAGGTAAGGTGAGACTCAAGTGAGAGCAGTGAGTTTCCTTGGGTATCTCTGTAAAGTCAATTGAATGTGGTGTTTACAACGCTAACAGCATGGAAAGAAAAAGGAAGAGGAAAAAGGGGGAGAAGATAGGATGGGGGAGACAGATAGCAAGAAAGAACAGCGTTGAATTTCACCACGGTCGATCCACAGCCCACCTCACGCTCGCTCATAGCCGTTCCCGTTCCAGGCCAGTCCCCTTCCACTCAGTTTCCATTCTCAGTTTGCTCCCGATAAGATAACGTTATTCTGACAAGCCGCGAGACGGGGGGACAAAAGACCAGCCAACGTAATCACTGGCCGAAACCTCCCACATTTTCACACGCCCCTCGTGTTTGCAATGTGCCCGCTGCCATAGACGGTGCCGTCGGCCTGCTTGTGCTGCTGGGCTTAGCAATGGTGTGGGGTGCGTTATCGAACCCTCCTTTCCCGATGCTGAACCCGCAATCGAAGGTGAGGTCCGGTCCCCATCGCGCACACCCCGGGGAACCCTGAATGTCTTCATTGTCGTTATCAGCAAGCTCTGATTGGCCAGCGGACGTCGGATGCAGCCGTTTCCCGATTCAGAGGGCCTTAGTCATCGATGAGAAGCCAATCAGAGCACGTCCCAGCGACGGGGGATCAAGGCTCCACCAGGCGTTCGCCCATCGGCCGTTCTCGGAAAAGCTCGTTTTCTTTATTTTTGTCTCCTCTTTGTGGTCTAGCAATTGGCTTCGTGGGTGCTTATCTGCCGCTGGGCGCAGCATCAGCCATTTGAAGGAGGGCCGAGCTTTTTCTGTCCTTTGCGAGTTTCGATCGAGTAATGATCGAGTTAAAGACCGCTCTTTTGGGGCATCCGGCCCGCCGCCTTATTCATGCATGATGCGCCATTCGGCAGTGGATTATTCAGGGTCCTCTGAAGCCTGCACGATTTCAACTGATGCGACCTGGCCCGGGGTCGGAAGGGGCTTGGTCTGGTGTTCTGGAATGGGGTTTGCAGACTTGATCGAGTAATTAACGGCTTCAACACCAGGAGTCGCCGCTGTTGGCTGGCCATTTGCTGTTACTCGATCGATTGATTCGATTCACGATGGAGGCAAACCAAACTCCGTCTGGACCAGGTCGGGGACGACAATGGCGAATCGGAGGTGGCAACCTAGAGAGCCACTCCCGCCCGCGGTCATCATTGATCACGCCTCCGCGGAGCCCCTGAGGCAATGGACCGAGTCATCCTCCCATTTTCCACCCGTGGTGAGTTGAGGTGAATCGGCGGTGATGGGCGCTGAGTGACCGATCCGGCCCCGATAACCGGTCGTTGCTTTTGCCGTTCTTCCGTTCGCCAGTCCTCCGGCCCCCGTCCCTGTACTTGTTTCGAGCCTCCACAGTAGAAAGTCGCGTTGATCAATGCCTGGCCCACGTTTTCCCTTTTGTCTGTCACCCTTTGACGTTCTTATACCCAGACATCAGATGAGACAATCGTCAGAAATCATGGATTGTCAGGACGGGTTGAGAGCGGGAAGCGACTTAGGACCGGCTGCCAGACTAAGCTTCGATGGTCCCTGACCGATCCCTGCATCTGATCATGCTCATGCTGGCCATCTGGCTGCTGCTGCAGGTTCGCTTCCGTAGAGCAAAAGAACGACGTCATGAAAACGAAGTCTCCACGGACCTCGCCGCCATTTTGGGCTTTGCAGGTGTATTGCGACGGTATGGACCCTGTCGAGGCCACGTCGGCTTTTGAGTTTCTGTACGACGGCATTCTGATTGAGTAAAACAATCCCATCTCTCCAATCATCTTCCTAACCCAGTGATGTAAGGAGCAGCTCAACTCCCGGTGTCTCAATCATCTTTGAGAGTCGTCCGCAACGACCGACAGGTCGAGGTCGGGTGTGGTCTCTCCGACACCCGCGGATCAAGCCGGCGGGGTCCGTGGTAGGTGCGAAAGTTGTGTGCTATTGAGCTGCAGGCTCTTTGCCCTTCGCCATTCCTTCATCCCCTTGACACCGTCTAGAAGTATTGTATGATATCGTTACATGTACTCTCCAAAGAGCCCAGATGATACTGTTGTACAGAGGTCGAATGCGAAGTACCATAATACATGCATCCCAGGTTTTCGTGGTTATACAGGTTGTCGTGCATCGTGTCGACCGCGACTTCCGTCGCCCGTATTTATTTTTGTCTCTTCAATGCCTTCACAGCCATTTCAATGAGACCGTCCTTAGCCTCGCTGTCGGGGAAGTCTGCAATGGCAGCAATCGCCCGCTCTGAGTAATCCTCCGCCAATGCCCGCGTCTGCTCAATGCCGTCGCTTTGCAGAACCAACTCGCGTGCCTGAAACCATGTTAGCTAAGCTTTCGCTTTTACCCGAAAGTGGACGCGCTTACCCTTGCTACGTCGCCCTCCTGTTCGAACTTCCTGCCAACGAGCGCACCCAACTCCGCCTTCTGCTTCCATGCGAACAGCAGCGGGGCCGTAGCCAGACCGAGCTCCAAATCAGCCCCAGCCGGCTTGCCCAGCTCCTTCTCGCTTCTCGTGTAGTCGAGCATGTCGTCAACCAACTGGAATGCCAATCCCAAATTCTTGCCGTAGGCGTATGCGGCTTCAACAGAAGCTGCGTCCGAGCCACCCAGAATCGCAGCAGCACGGCATGACTTGGAAATTAAACTCGCTGTCTTCAAGTATGTCTTTTGAAGATAGTAGGTGAGAGCTTCCTCTGACCATACCGGTCTCCTCTCGTCCTTCGCTGTGTTCTTCAGTTGCATAAACTCGCCCTCAACAAGATTGGCAATGACAGTAGCGAGGAGTTCTATCACTTCGGCATTCCGGAGGCGAGCCAGCGCAACGGAAGCCCTGCCTAGAAGGAAGTCACCGGCCAGCACAGCCATTTTGTTGCCGAACTCCAGGTTCGCCGAGGGGGACCCGCGGCGGGCCACGGAATGGTCGATCACATCGTCGTGGAGGAGTGAAGCCGTGTGGATAAGCTCGGTGATCTCGGCCAAACGGCGCTGGGAAGGAAGGATGTCGGATCCCGACTCGACTTGGTCGGGGGCGGTCAACGGTGTTGAGCTCGGGTTAACGTCAGCGAGGATATTTGGTGGTGATATCGACATGTCGACGCCGCCGACAGCCTGCGCGGACTGTAGCCGAGGGCCCTTGGGGCATAACGCCGTCGCTCTCGACATAAGCAGAACGATGAGGGGCCGCATGTGCTTGCCCTCGGCTTGGGTGTAGTATTTGGCGGCGCGGTCCAAAGAAGGATGGCCTGATCCGAGGAGCTTGCGGATATTGCCCGTCAGGAACTTCATCTCCTTGGCCACTGTCCGCAACGGGTCGACATGCATATCGCCCTTCCGAGCCACTCTGTTGATAGCATTGGATGCGATATTCGAGGCGACGGATACAGCCGCACCCCATGCCGAAGATTTCTTCGAAGAGGAGTGGTAAAAGGCCGCTGTTACAGATAGCGGAGTGTTGAGAGGCGCGATCCGCCTGCATTGCGCGCATCGGGCGTAGGACAGGAGAGGTCGTGACGTGGTGTACGTGCTGCGCAGCACCGCTGCTCCCGGACGGAGCTGCATTCCTCCGGTAATGCCCCAAAGGATATCAATGGAGAGAATAGAAGACTAACAGAGGGTCCAACGGCATCAGAATGGTGTAGACCTGCTCAGGACTCGTGGGTGTGGCAATTGGCAGTTAGACACGAGTGGTGATGATACGACTCGTCGATGACTTTTTTTTCCTCGCTCACCTTCTGGTCCTTAGGTAAGGCCGATCCAGGCACAGCTGGAGAGTACGTACTTTTGGAGTATGGTGGGACCTGACCTGTCTGATTGGCTGGCGTGGCTTCTCATCTGAAGCTTAGCGTTGAGCCTGCCTGCCTGCTTCGCCGTTGCATGAGAAGGGACGTCGAAGGAGAGCATCTTGGAGATGCAGTCCTGTGAACTCCAATCTGACGAAACTGACGAAAACATCCCCAACTCACCATTAACCTGTCTCCGAAACATTCTCCAAGGGCAAGGGGCAGCCCACCTTTGTTGACAGCATGGTACGACTTACAATGACGCCTTCCATTGTGGAAGGCTTACAGAAATTGGCTGAGATCAGGCCACGAGCGGAGGAATCAGAAGCCATTGACGCTGGAGCGGAAGGATCGCCAGAGTCGACTTCTTCACCTCCAGCCGAGCCGGAAGCCGCAGAGGGCGTCGAGCAGAGTCTGGATGATCCTGCGGCCGGAAATCCCATCACACACAGTCAGATACTCGACCTGTGGCGGAATCTGAAGGACGAGGGCATCACCGGTTTTTCTTTGGAGGGTCTGCTGCGAGGCGCCCGGGTGTACATTCCACCGCCGCCCCCTAAGCCCGAGCCAGTACATTAGCGCCGCCCCGCGTTCTCATTTCCCATAGACTGACAGTTGCATCACAGTCCGACGAGTACAAAGCTCTTATGGCCCGATTACGACGCGACGAAGAAGAACGATCATACCAACGCATGCTGAAGCAGCCCTCCCGTATGGAGGCGTTTTCCCAGCAGTTCCCAAACGCATCTGCGAGAGCATACATGTTCGCTGAGGTCAACAGGCCCATACGTGAGTCGGACAACGGCGATGACGAAGCTACACTTGGCGACGTGCAGAAGCAAATCATGGTGATTCTCAACTTCCTCCTGAGTGTCATTGGTGTTGGTGCAACCATCTGGATCGCGGCGCGCTGGTGGAGCCTTACATCACGAATCTTTTTGACAATGGGGGGCTGTATACTGGTCTTGGTTGCAGAAGTTGCAGTCTACTCTGGATACGTATGGAGGCTTACAGAGGGCAAGAAAAATCGCAAAGAGCCAGAGGAGATCAAGGAGGTGATGCAAACGTGGGTGGTGGGCAAAGACGAGAAGGACGGCGGGAAAGATACAATACTCCTCGATACGAAGACCCAAGAGACAGAAGAGGGCATCAGACGGAGACTGAAAGGCATCTCATAGAGATAGGCAAGGTTACTTGAAGGTTGTGAGGCGGGGACAACTGAGGTATAAAATCAAACAAACAGTGGTAGATGCACGCGGCACGCGGCTGACTGAGGCCAGACCCCTCGCTCCGGCTCTTGACCCTGTTCAATTCTCATCCATGTCATTTTTGGCAAGGTCACGATCTTTGGCAAGCGAAGGGTCAAGTCTACATGTGAGTTGCAGCTGGAAGTCGCGTGCCGACGCGCTCGCTGCACGTCATTCTACCTTAGTCGCGACGTGGACGCGCTCAGAACAGGTGGGGCCTCATTGAAAGTACAGTACTTGATCTGCTAGGTACCTAAGGTATCTCCTACCAAAAGACGGGACAAGCCTCGACCTCGGCGATCTTTCCCCTCTAATTATACATTTTTCTTTACCACGGATTCCAGCTCTTCTCACATCCATATCCGGCCTCTAGTGTCATGTTTATGTGCGAGGATCGGTCATAGTTTCGAGCTTTCATCCCTCACAACACGCCCTCGCGCGACGCGTCGCATGCGAACCTGAAACTCTCCCGACGCGCCAATCACTCGACAAATTCTCCCAAAGACGGTGCAGATGGCAGCTCTGTCATCAATTATGCCCCAAATTTCAGTGTCGGCGCCCGGGAAACGGTACGAATTCGTTCGATCCTATCCATTCACCATAGCTAACTCATCCCAGTCGGACCTTGCGAACCTACAGCAAGCGGTCGCGATCAGCAGAAGACGATGCCGCAGCGAAGCCGACAAAAAAACAAAGAGTCAACGTGGAAGGGACTCACGATCCACGCCCCGAAGTCCTTCGTCTGCCGCCTCCTGCTCCAGCCCTTACAAGAAACATCCCAAAGAGCTCCATCCTCAGCTACTTCAAGCCCTGCCGCTCTAGCTCGGGAAAAGAGCCCTCCGATCCGCTCTCTGACTCCGAAAAGCTGATTCACACACCGCCATCTTCGCCACCCGTAATCAGGAGGACACGAAAACCGAGACGATTGAGGCTACGACCGAGCACGGCGATACTCTCGTCCGATGCGAGTGATGGGGAGGAAGACAAAGAAGCGAAATTCGCGAGGGGGGGTGCCCGATCGAGCCAACGAGATGGAAACCGACAAGAGAACACGGGAAGCAAGCTGAACGAGCAGAGAGAGAGCCCTCAAGTCAAGTCGTCAAAGAAGTCGAACCTGCGGTCGAAGCCTGCCACGATACAGACGACCATCAACATCTCCTCAAAACCTACATTTGAGGAGTGCAAAATATGTCGGATGGTGTACAACCCTTTGCATCCCCCGGACGTCAAGTACCACTCACAGATGCACGCGACGTTTCTTCGCAAAAAGGCGAAAGCATGATCCTGGGCAGGGATGGGCGGACCGGAATTAGATGTGGTAATTTATGGGAAGAATTGCTGTTAGGGTGTGGAAACCATTGGAGAAAGACTCTGGCGTAAGAGATTGGCATGATACCATTTGAGAACAATGATTCAACGATACCCCTCAGCAGTAGAGCACAAGTTGCATTTCATCCCTTTCCTTAAAGCTAGCAAAAAACAAAAGGCACCAAAAGAGTGACAAAAAAGGAGTGTCGAAAATGTCCCGAAAAGAATGCGAACTTCCATCCCCAGCGACCAAATTATGCCCTCCCGGCGCTTCCTGAAACAACCCACTTGGTCGACCTGATAGTCGTAAACCCAGGATGGCCTTTGCCGTGAACTGGGAAGCTCCTACATGGTGAAGTCATCCATCCTAGCAGGGCTCTTTCGCACTAGTTGCTTAGCCAATGCGATCAGCGAGGAATCGCGGCGCAGCAATAGCCGCATCAACCTGGTACAAGAAGTGCGCAGGCAAGATGAACAGCGTTCCGTAGCAGACCGCATCGGCGATAGCACAGTACACCTCGACCTTGTTGCTCGGGAAGTTGGGGATACGGCCCAGGTTCTGAAGGTTCTTGGTGTAGCCGAACAAGACCACACCCTTGATCTGGTTCTGGATAGTGGAACTGAGCTGCGAGATGGAGGCGGACATCACGGCGGTGCCCTGGCTGTACCCGCCGGCGACGATGGCTGAGTTGGGGCACTTGACGTTAGCCATAGTGAAGAGGCGCTTGGCTTCGTTGATGGCCGCGGTCGAACTTCCTTCTGGGAGGAAGTTGGAGGCCAGGTCAGCGAGATAGGGGCCGCCTACGCCTTGGACCCAGACTTGGGAGGCGCCATAGCGAGACTCGAGGGCGTCACCGACGATGGGGCCGGCGCTGATGCCCTTTTTCTTGATGTTAGTGGAGTTTCTTTCCCGACGAGTGGTAGAAAGGTCTTTTTTACCATGTTGCCGGGCTCAGTCGAGGCCCGGGCGAAGATGTAGATAACCTTGGGACAGGCGGAGCTGCTACCAGACTCGAGCTCATTGCGTGTGGAAGACTGACGGGCCTCGAGATAGGCAGCGTTAACGTCGACGACCTCCACGGGGGCAGCGGTGGCAAGGGCGATGGCCAGAGAAAGAATGCCGAAGAACTTCATGTTGGATGTTGGAGACTTTCTGAATACCACCTGGGGATGGTTTCGCAAAGAGAGTGCTGGCTAGGCTTAGGAAGAGGAGGCGTCCGGTCTGAACGAGAGCTTGAGACTGATGATCTGAATATTGTTTCTGTCTGGGAGAATTCGACGACTATTTATTTTATTCAAGATGCCATTGGGATCACTGCGAGTCTCTCAAAGGACTCATCGTAGCCATCTTCTTCGAGACTCACATCCATGTCTCGATCATTGCTAGTCTTCTTGTCCAGAGTCTTGAAAATCGCTCGCTAGTAACTTCCCAACAATCACAGACGAGATTCCAACGGATCATCCGCCAGTCGCATCCTGAAGCCATCCCAATCGCTGGAATCCTAGAGTCGGTGAGTTGAGGCTTCCAAGACCACGATGCCACGTGAGGGTCGCCATCTCGCAAGTGGACATCAAATTCGGAATGGTCGGAGGAAGCTCCGTCATCTCTTTGGTTGTAAGAAAAGCGAGCAAGCCTTGGGACGAGACCTGGCACCTAGGAAACATAGAGAATCTGGAACGAGGTGGGAACGCAGCTTTTAGTCCATCATATCGGTGATGGATTAGCCTCGACCAACAAGAATAGCAAAATCCTTTCACTTACTGCTCAATCTGACAGGTTTTGGCAACTGTGGATGCAACGTGACTGATGCTGTCGCAGAACTCAACGCTACGAAAGTCTTGGTCATGCAAGACGGCCGGTAGAGAAATGCATCCCCGCAGCACGCCGCAACCGGGCGACGTTGGATGCCTCGGCTCTAGACGTTGACTAGTTCTCTTTTGGAACGACTTGCATAATTCTTGGACTTTTACCAAGCCCCAAGAGGGCTTCGTTACATTTGAGTGGGTGAAATCCTAAGGTCGAGGAAGCCAAGACGAGCGACCGTTGGGCCACAATCTGTGTACAACATGATACATGCCTAGCAACGGCATTGCAAGCTGGTATGTGGGTTGTCTGGGGAAGTCATCGGCATGAAAGCAGCGTAGAGTAAGGATTGAAGCTAGTCCTCTTAATGTAAAACTTGCGAATTTCATTTCTTGGCTCAGGGGTGTCAACACGAGTGCTTGCGCGCCATTTAACCGGGAAGTCATGGTGGACGTCGATTCCATGTCACTATCAAACAGTCACGCACATATGCGAAAAGACAATAGCAAGGAGAAAAATTCAAAATCTTCCTTGATAGTTGAAGTGAAAGAGAAATTGATGGACCTTCACCCTTCATTCTAACTAAGAAAATTGTAGAGGGTGGTTAGGGGCGTCTGTGAGACAGACAACTATGATGCTTATTGCAGAGTACTGGGTCATAGGTCCTTAATGAGAGGGCTGGGTCCCTGTGGCATCCCAATTTTATCCTCGAACATCATTCTGAGAGCATCGACCCTGCCGGGATCCGAAATGATTTAGAGATATTCGGGGAAGTTGGTGGTGTCCATGTCGAGAATTCTCGGATAGCCACCAGGGGGTGTAATGTCCTTGCGGGAGCTCCACTGAGACGAGTTACGCTGAAACTCGTCGTCCAGAAACCCTCACGGTGCGGGGCGTCTTTGAGTATTGGCAATGGACCTCGGCCAGCTGACAAAGAGACCCTCGGCTGGGAACGGGGCGTTCAAATCACCGGAAGAACGAAGACCGATGCTGGCGGTGAAGGTGGACAGATTGAGTTCTGTTCGACTGTCGAAGGACAGCCAGAGGCGATCCAGTTCCGCGAACCCATCTGGGATTATTGGCAAGGAGGCCGTCAAACCATTCTGAGCCATACTGGTGCATCCTTCAATAGGTCAGCTGTGCTGTCACACGGAAAACGAAGCCTGAAAAGTCTTACACGGGGTTGAATATGTACGCAATGGTAACGTCATCACTGGGATGCGTCAAGACAATCTTGCCATTGTACTCAGGCATCAAAAAGTCGGGCCATTCCCGAGGAGGATTCGCAAGCTTCTGCGTCTTCCAGAATGTCGACCAAGCGATCATCGCGAAGCCATAATACGCGGCACGGGAAATGTCGAAAGGGCGCCAACACTTTGAGATACGCGTCTCGGAGGCACGTTTCAGGCCGTCCTGTTGGCTCAGCTCGCCGCTGCCGTGCCAACAGGCCACGACTCCGTCTTCGGTCGGTGCGGCTCGCTGAATTTCATCCAGGGACTAAGGTGCGGTTCTCGCTGACTTGAGGGTTGTTGAAGCCGAGAGTTATGTCTGCTGAGAGGACATACCGGGCAAAATAAGCCAAGACAAGGGACGGCGGAAGGCGCATCTTCTTGATAGCGAGATAATATGATTACAGCAGTTGTAAAGAATGACTTAAATACACAGAATAAAAACATTCATCTCAGGTTCGAGCGCTAGTGGATTTATAATCTCCATAAAGTAATTATCTCCGCTTGACATTCATTCTGACGATGCGAAAGGGGCTGGATAGCTGCCTTGGCAGCAGCGTAAGACTCGAATCATTCGAAATGACTGAGAAAGAATAAGGATAGTTGATCAAGATGCCAATGAAATTCGTTTTCGTATTTGAGTGCTATCATAGTCGTGGGGCAGGTTGACGCTGAGTGCATCCCTCCCAGTTTTCCATGATAAGCTCGGAGTTGTGTACAAATTTGCTGACAGTAATACCGCCGTTTTGGCTTATAACCGATTGACTGAATACCCTTGTCGAAATAAATACGACTGTCGCAGAACAGGGGCTGTTGATCTAACGAACAGAGCGCGCCTACACCTTCGAGGGCTCGATTTACTGTTCCAGGAGGTGCGAACCAAAGTCGCGCGCGTATCTTGACTCGTGGTCTTGGTTCACGCGCAATCATTGTCGCTCAAATTGCGCATGGAAGCTGAATTAGGTAATAGTTCGTCGTGTATTTTGAGCTTACAAGCCTCTTCAGCACCGCCTCGCTCGTCGTTGTCATCGGACGTCGATGGACCAGAAAATGGGCCGGGTTACCATGAAGTCATTGGCTTTATTCCTTACCAATAAATGTTAAGGGTATTCTAAAGCTTTGATCCTTACCCAGAGATATGTTAGAGGTGGGTGTCAAGTAATTTCCCATGTTTTCGGGTCGTCTAGTTTGGGGTGTGATCTCCTCCTCCAGTACAGTACCATTTCCAGTATAGTACTAGCTGAAAGTGACTTTCGGGGGTGTGTGGACCTTATTTTAAAGCTAATATTATACTATATTATTTATTAATAAGTAATACTACTAAATCTATAAAGAGGGTTTAAGAAGAGTCTTACTAATTTTACTACTAGGGCCCCTCACTAGAGCTTTATTACTACTTTAATAGAGTTTTACTCTTAATCTCTATATTGTAATCTTCTTTATTATATATTAACTTCTTATATATTATTCTTTTATAATAATTTAAGTACCTAATTCTATAACTATTAGGCTAATAAGAGCTTTATAGTTGAAAATAGTATTATTATAGCTATATTAGTTATTAAAGAGAATTATAGTTGTTGGGATATTCGCCTATCCGGACCCGACCCAAGTGTCGGGCCCGTGGCCTAGCGGGCAGGAACGTCGACTATGGTAGTCATGTGACCTTAGTTACTTGATGTGGTAGTTATGTGACCTCAGTTACATGACCCACCTCATCAGTCTACTATATCGTTCCTCCTTTTGCTGGCTACCCTTCTAGATACCTTCTTTCCTCAGATATTATTAATATTATTACTCTGTTTTTGAGTTCTGTTTTATCCCCTACCTTCTGGTACTAGTCTTTGTGAGACTAATACTGATTAGTGGTTAACTTTACTGTTATACTACTTAAAACTGTATAACTGTAGATTAGTAAGGTTAAATAGACTACTGAAGAGATGATATCTAAAACCTGATGATCCTGAGCTCTGCTTGTTGTTGTAGCCTCTTGTTTTGGATACTGTGCTGATAGATGATAGTTTAAAACTTGATGATCCTGAGTCTCTCTAGACTTGTTGTTGTAGCCTCTCGTTTTGAAGTATTGTTTGAAGTTATTATTAGTATTGTGGGCGAAGTTTCTGATCCCCCACCGTTTTAATGATAGCTGCGGCCTATCCCGTAACGCTATTTAGTACCTTCTTTTTAGCAGAAATCCCTTTAAGACTTAATAATCCTGAGCTCTGCTTGTTGTTATAGCTTCTTGTTTTGAAGCGATATCTGAAGTTCTTATTAATGTTGTGGGCGAAGTTTCTGATCCCCCACCGTTTGATGAGTCCCGCGGTCCCCTCCCGCAATAACCTCGTTGCGCCGGCAAAGTTATCTTTTAAACCCTCTTTTGCCCTTAGGTAGTTACCTTCTTTTGCTCTCTTTTAGCACCTTTAAAACTATTGAAAAACCTCCACAAATAACTCCTCTGCTAAAACGCAAAAATAATACGATCTTTTTTAATAACTGCGTTAATTTAACGTATTTTTCGACTCCTTTTGGCGTATTTCGACCTCTTTTAGCGCTACCTACTACTTTATTAACCTTCCCACCTTTACTACCTCCACTACCTACCTTAAAAACCTCCCTTTTTTACTCTTCTTTTGCTATTAAAATCGACCTCTTTAAACCCTCTAGATATAATAATAAGCGGTGAGCCCTAAGCCTGTAAAGAGAGATTTTTGATGTTGCTACCCGCCCGCTGTTTCGCCTATTTCGCCCGCTGTTTTGGCAACCACGTCGATATTGCGGCAGCTACGCTAATTAGCTGCTATAAACGCGCCTTCTGAAACTATAGTGAGCCCCAACTGCCCGCATAAAATAAGTCATTTCGGCCTCGTATTGGATTTATTTGATTTGTTTGTTTTGCTATACTTAGAAGGCCTCATTTGAGCCCTCTTTTGAGCTATTTAGCTATAACTAGCTCCCCCCCCCCCCCCCCCCCCCCCCTTTGTTTTGCCCTATTAGGTTTGTTTGTTTTAATATGCGCAAAAGGCTCTTTTTGAGCCCTCTTTTGGCTATCTCTTTGGACTATATCTTTTTGGCCTATTTAATAACAATAATAATAGCCCCC